>VDFB02201281.1:0-27881 GCA_007258455.2 Sequoia sempervirens | reverse complement strand
AAAAAAAAAAAAAAAAAACTTAGAGGGAGGGTGTTCATAAGTCAATGGCAAAGCTCAAGTAGCACAAGGTAAAAGATATTAGTGATTAAGGCATAAAATATAGCCCACACCAAGGTTACAATCATCAAGTGAAACATGTTGCAATCCTCAAAGTGGCATTCCTAAACATGAGTGACTTTCATTGCTACCAATGCCTCTACTACTACTAGTTCTCCTATAGAAGGTCTTACTATCTGCCCCTCTATGTTCCGAGTCTTGTCTAGTTTGCTACCTTGTCCCTCTACTAGGTCCCTCTGAAATGCTTGTAGAGATCTTAAGAAAACATCGACCTTGAGGTGTCATTCAGGCCACATATTTAATTTTCTTTTGAAGCTATCTAGAGATGTATCTTTGTGTTTAGTTTTTTGAATAGTCTGTTTGCATTTGTTGAGAGATTTTATATTTTTATTTTATTTTACTTTTCATTGTTAAACAATTAAATTGAATTTATAAGAATTCTTTCTGGCAAGATTTTAAGTGATTAAATGTTTTATATGGAGTTAGCAAGTAGAATATGTAACTAATGATTGTTTAGAAAATATTTTTAATATTTTATAAATCAAGTGGTATCAAAGTAGAATTTTGATATATTTATAAGATTGTGAATTATATACAAAGTATATTGGATAGTTATTGTAAGGTCTAATATCCTTGTAACTCTTAAAATTCTATCCAAATTTAATATTTTACATGTAGTTTTTAATCATTTAATTTGTAGATTTCATGTTCATAATGTTTGTCAACTATGTGATTAATTAACTATTTATTAATTTTAGTTTGATTTAATGAAAAATAAATTATAATATGAATAAAAAAATTTAATTTAAATTAGTCTATATGATCTTAGTTTATTAACAAATAATATTTTTCAACTCAATTTAATAAGTATTGATTTAATCTGAATGAACTATGATTATATGTTGATGTTAATCCTAATTTGCATGTTTTTCTTATAAAGTAGATTTAAAATTACCTACACATATTCAATTAAATAAAATCTTAAATGCAAAAGGAAATGTTGGTTAAATGGTGAGATTTAATCATACTAATTCACAAGATTGATTTATGTCTATGCTAGTGATGCATGAGTTTTAATCTAAATTATATTTTTGAGGTATGTGGACTTAATTGAACTATTGACAGTCAAATAGAATAACTATATTTTCTTTGCTTTGGCTATATATATAATATATCAATAGCATGGATGCACTCCCATACAAGGGCATCCTAAGGGTGTTATGGAGAATCTTCATTATGTTTGGAAAGATAAAAATATGAGGTAGATCATGCGTTTGATAGATAGTTGGCAATCTATTATGAAGAAAAGTGGATGTGTTTCACTCAACATGAAATTAAGTGGTGTTGTCTCAATGGTAGTGTTGTGTGTAAGTGATTGATCTACTAAGGTTTGGTATAATTTAGAATATTTTGGTTCAATAATTCAATGAACCAATTCTTACAATTTAACAAAGATGCTTATTTATAATTTGTATGATTTAAAAAAGGTTATTTTGGGTTTCTTTCAAAGGAAAGATATTTTGGAAGGTTGTGCATGGACTGCTAGGAGGATGTTGATTAACCACATGAAGATTACCCATCATTGAAGTTTATAAGTTTTTAATTGTAGGTTGGCAACATGTTTCACGTGGTTTGGGGAATAGAGAAGTATTGAAGCCAACATGGATTATTTGAGAAGATGGAGAAAGGTATAAGTATGAGATTTCAAGACAATTGGAATAAAGAAAATAAGTTTGAGGATAGTCTAAGTGGAGTTGCAATAGGGAAACCACAAGGGGGAAAGGACTAAGAGGAGAGTGAGGCATTAAGGAGTATGATGTGGAGTACAAGTAGGAGAGTGGGTCATGTAAGGATTGTGTTGTGTCATATGGCAGCCTATGTGGCTAATTTGGAAGTGGTTATCTATTTTTGTATGTGAGGAAAGCCATTGTGGAAAATTATAGCTTAGTTTGTGAAATTACTAAAAAATTGAGATCTTTTGGTGGTTGGGTTTTCCTCTTGCTAAGGGTTTCCTCAAGGTAAATTGGGTGTTATTTGTATTGTTTCTTTTTACTCTTTTCTGTTTAACTATTTGGGTTGTATGATTGGAAAATCCTTCTTGGGACCCTCTGGCACATCATATGGTATTAGAGAAAGGTTGATCTAGGATTTGCATTAGTGTGGGTGTGAGCACCCCTTGTTGATGTAGTTTTTCAAAATGAGTTGGTATGAATTAAGGATTAAGTAAAATATGAGGAAGTGCATCATGATAAATTTTACTTTGCAAGAGCTAATTGAGGTTCACAAGATGAGGCATTCTATAAGAGGCGTGTAAATAGAGTGTCAATTGTGAGGTAATTTCCAAGAGTTATGGAAAAAATGTCGATCAAGAGATATTATCAAGTTGTCATCAAAGAGAGGGAAATGAATCTTGAATGTTTAAGGAAGGATGGAATAAATGAATGATATGTTGAAGGAAATTTATAGCTATTGATGAATGTGCTTGAGAAATACCATCAAAGAAAGCCTAATCCTAGGGCTAAAGAGAGTGATTTTGAGAAAGTAGATGAAAATGCTATGGGATTAGATGGAAGTGAGGAAGATAGAATGCTAAGATTCATTTCTAACATTGGAAAATGAATGAGGGTGGACTTACCAAACTACTTTAAACATTTGGATCCTAAGGATTTGATGCATTGGATCACAGTTTTAGATGAACATTTTGAGTATGAGGATATTTTGAATGTGGACCAAGAAAATTTATAAAGAGAAAATTGAAAGGCCATGCAATGATATGGTGTAAGGAAGCTCAACTAGAAGGAAATAGAATAGGGAAGCCTAGCATTGTAAAGTGGGACTAGATGGTGGAAAATTTAAAGGCTAAGTTTATTTAAGACAATTACCAATTGGAGATATTGAAGGAGCTACACAATTTACAATAGGGAGGGATGATTATGAAAAATTGTAACACTAAAGAGTATTATGGGGTGACAATTAGGTTAGAACATTGTGAGGAAGGGAATGAGGAAGTGCCCAAGCACACTAATGGATTGAGGGAACCCATCTAGGAGTAATTGTTAATGTGGATTGTCCAAAATTTGAGGAAGCCTACTAATTGGCTCTCACTGTAGAGAATAAGCTGATCTAGAAGTAGGAGGATAGGTGGAACCCCTAGAGAGGAAGAGAAGAGAAGAAATAGAACAAGTAGATGAGGTGAAGTGAAAAGGGAGTAATCCTGAGCTCAAGGAAGGGGTAACTACTAATACAAAGAGAAATAAGATGGGGTGGGCTATCATAACCATAAATAAAATGATTGCAACAGCTACCACAAGGGTAGAGATGATGGTGGAAGTTAATACAAAGATGAAGGAGTAGAAGATACCTACCGTAGAGAGGGTTATGGGGAGCATGGAGGATATTATCAGTAGGATAGAAGAGGATGTGCAAGAAGGGATAAATTCTTTACAGGAACCTATTTCAAGTGTGGCAAGGAAAGATAAAAAGTTTCTAAATCTTGAGGATAGTAGGTAGAAGCTTGTGCAAGAGTTGAATTTAGTGATGAAAGGTTAACCAATTTGAAGAGGGAACAAGAACATGACCTAGATTTGTTATTTATTTTGGAGGGCACTAACATGTGATGGGAGGGTTGATCTAAAACATAAGAAAAATCTATTTAGGACCTAATGTTGGGTAAGTGGTAAATATTGTGATTTGGTGATAGATAGCACAACCTAGAAAATCTAGTATCTATGGATATGGTTGATAAATTGGGATTGAGGAGGATGAGGCATGTATCCTATACTATCTTGGTTGGTTGTAGTAGGGAGACTAAATTTGCTAGAGGAATAATTCTAGATAAATTTTAACTTTAAATAATACCATGATAAGGTGTTGTATGATATAGTGAAGCAAATTTACAATTAAATGAATAAACTAGAGACATGTTGACCACTAAGGGAACCATAATCCTATGGCCAAAGAGAGTTATGATGAAGAATTGGATGTATATCCTATAGAATTGGTTGGAAGTGAAGATGATAAGGAGGAGAGAATGATATTCAAATCTATTTATAATACTAATAAATGTATGAGAGTGGAAATACCAAACTACTATATAAATTTATATCCTAAGGAGTTGATATATTGGATTCCAATTTTGGAGGAACATTTTGTGTATGAGGGTGTTATGAACCCAAGCTAGGTCAAATTTGTACAAACCAAATTGAAAGGCCATGCAATGATATGGCAGAAGGAAGTTTAGTTAGAAATATATAGAATGAGGAAGTCTAACATTACAAAGTGGGACTAGATGGTGTAAAAGTTAAAGTCTAAGTTTATTTTAACCAATTACTAGTTGGATTTGTTGCGGGAGATGCATAATATTTTATAAGAGATATATGCAATAGAGTACACTAAGGAGTATTACATGGTAAAAATTATGTTAGAACAATGCAGGTGTAGGAAGATTGATGCAGAGAAGGGAGGTCTTTAGTCAAGCCACCTCAATCAAAACTTAACTGATCGATTTTCCAATTTCCCAAACCCTATCTCAATGGGTTTTCACTATTCTTTCACAATACTCTTGTAGGTGTCCAAACACTGAAAAACAGAGGATATCCCCAAAGATCCTGCTCAAACCCATAGATCAATATGGTTTTCGGATACCCTTTAATTCATTACAATTATATCACCTACCTAAAAATGTGTTTTAATTCCTACCTCCACCAAATATGCCTCTTGAGCCCCTGAATCCACCATGCTGATGAAAAAATTGTCCTTGTTCTTTATGTGCATCTCCTTGGCTTTCATTGGTTTGTCCTAAAGAAGAAAATGTACCTCTTCCTCTTGAAGTGTTGATTCTACCTCTACTTGTTTTTTCTTGTCTTATTTTCATTTTTCCTTCTACCCTTATTTCCATTTGGTTGCATTCTTCAATTGTTCTTGGATTGTGCAAACTCAATTCATCCTAAATGTTAAATCTTAGTCCACTAAGATACTTAGCCACCTTTTCTACATCATCAACCATGTGTCCTTCTCTTATGCTCAACTTATAAAACTCATTAGTGTAATTTTTTACATCCATTTCCCTTTGTTTCAAATCTTGAGGCCTTTTAGACATTTGAATAGTATAATCATTTGGCAAAAACTTACCTTTCATTTTGGCTACCATCCTATCCCATTAAATTATTTTAGACTTACCTTTTCTTCTGCCTTTAGCTTGTTCATAGTCCCACCAAAATAATGCATGCCCCTTCAATTTACTCTTTGCTATCTTCACCTTCTCTTCATTAGGTACATCCTCACATTCAAAGAAGTTATCTAATGTTGTAATAAAATCTAATAGTGCTTCATCATCAAGATTACCATCATACATAGGAAAATAAATTTTTACCTTGTGCTTGTTTCGTTTTACTGCGTTCACTAGCTTGGTCATTCTTTGGTCTTCAAGATCCAACTCTTCTTCTACATCTTCATACTCTTCATCTTCTTCTTCTTCAGTGTCACTTTTATCACCCACAATCATTCCTCTTTTTGGTCATGTTTCAACACTCTCCAATCTTGCAACCAACCTATTTTGCAACTCCTTCAACTTTATAATCTCCCTCTTAGTCTTCTCTTCCATCTCTTGCATCTTCCTAGCCATATTATTACCCTTTGGAGGCATCTTGACACTTTGTCTTTTCAATTTCCAAGTTTCTTTTCTTCAATCAACAACCTTCCACTCTCAAGAGATCTAATCCATAAGCTTTGATACCAATTGATCCTGCTAAAACTCATAGATCAATATGGTTTTTAGATACCCTTTAACCTTAATCAAAATAGATCTCAAAATCCACTTAGGTTACCCTGGACCAACCTTCTCAAACCCAGGCTTCACTGTTGTCCTACAAGGCCAATTAGGCCTATTTTACAAAGTACCCTCCAAAATTGTTGCCTCTCAGAAAAATCAATGGAAAGTCTCTTGAAATATCTCAAAACATCCAAATCAACAATTTTTGGCTCCCAAAACTCTGATCTAAATGCCAAACAAAGAAACCCTTATTCTAGGGCTGCCTATGCACAAACATGTGAGGGTTTTATGGAAAACTACTCTCCAAACCTCTATTCTCAGTACCAAAGACTCCAACACATCATTTTATACCTTCTTAGGCTTCCCAAACCTTCACCAAACTTTGAACACCAAGATTTCAACAAAACACTACTTCAAACCACCATTTTCACACACTAATTCACTCAAAACACCTAGGGACAACACCTATAACTCTCTCAATTCCTTATCCCTACACAAAAAAAATATTCCTACCATCTTAACATACCATACTAGCGCCACTCCACTATGCCATAGGGTACACAATAGGTGGAATGAGATAAAACCACATTTTATACCCTCAAAACCCTTGAATCTGCCTAATAATTAGACTTGTTTAAAGAAAATTAGCTATAAAATATTTAATACTTGATGAATTAAGACCCCACAAAGTTCAAAAGACTCTTAGTTCATGGGTGCATTCAATTCAAAAAACTTCCAAGAAATTACTCACAGTACGGGTCCGTATAAGGCCCTGCAGCAACACTTTTCAGTATGAGCATAAAAATTTTGAAGGTAAAAATAGATATTTTATTGTTCAAATATTTCTCAATCCTCCAACAAAAACTATCATCAATTTCCCAACATATATAAACCACAACTAGCATATGAAAATTCCTATAACTACCTTTTGAATTCCAAGACTGTTGGCCTTCCATAATTTTACAATTTCTACAAATTTTCCATGACAACTTTTAGCACTTTTTGCAACTTTTAACATTATTGTCCAATTAGACTCAATTGAATTAGAAAACATTATGAATGGACCTAACATAGCCTTATTACATCGAAATGACCTTCAAAACACTAAAAACTACTTAACCTATGACCTATTTGCAAAATTCAAACTTGGTGCTCCTGCACCAAAGATGGGGGGCCAATTTGTGGGCACCCATCTTTGATATTTTAAAAAATCCATAATGTGAGTGCATTATAACGCACTCATGTTATGGCTTGGTGTGACCGAGCCTTAGGCTAAGTCACACCAAAGCTATAATGCACTCACATTATAATGCGAGCACGTCATATGTCATGTTAAAAGAAAAAAAAAAGAAAACTCACTTCATTTTTTGACTATGCTATTTCCTCCATCTATGGCCTGCAAACTCTTCCCATGCGCTCGCAATATTAAGAGCTCAAAATTCATGGTTTCTTCACCGATTCTTCACCAATTCTTTTCCATAATTCTGCTACATCGACAGGGAACTCAAAGGAGTAATTTCTTTTTATTTATTTTTGTGAATTTGTTATTAAATATGTAGATTTAATATGTTTTTGATGTTAATTTCTTTAATTTTCAAGAGTTGATAATCCACCTCCTTCTCCTCCTCAAAATCCTTCTTCACCTCATGCCCAAATACCTACTAAACAACAACCCCAAAAAACACCACCAACAATTCCTCAACATCCCCTTGGAACTCAATCAAATTTAACGGGGGAAATTGAAAATAACAAAAAACAAATTGAGTTAATTGTGAGGTTCAAAGATCTTGCAAGTTCAACCAAGTTGTAAGGAACCACACTTGCACAATCACTTGAATATATGTTAAAAAATTACAAATTCAATTAGCAAGCAATTAAGTGGTTGGGCGGAGAAGAGATAAGAATATAGAGAATATTATGTAGATAGACTATCCTACAAACAAGTCAAAAATGAATAAAATTGAAAATTTTGACTTGTGTTCCCTTTTCAAGAACCCATGAACAAATCAACCTCTACACCCTACAAGCAAGAGGTTCCCGATCCATTGGTGCAACCACTGAGGGATAAAGAATCATTTTTGGTAGAGGGTGTGGATGGTGTTTGACCATCCTCCATGCAACAATAATGAGGTCCCGCAATATTTTTTGAGGAATATCTACTACGAGTTTTTCCTCAATAAGGTGCCAAACTATTTTGATATGTGAGACTTCTAGGGTAGAGGTGGTGGGTTAGCACAAGATAGAAAAAGGGCACATCTTGAGCCACAACAACTAGTGAGACAAGCACTCACCAAACCAGCCTATGAGAACATGGCTATCCCTTCCATTGTGCAGGAGAGTGCTAAGGTCAAGACACTAAATTCCATTAGTTCCTTGACCCAGAGCATCATAGAGCATGCTAATCCTATAGCATAATGTGATCTAGGGGAGACTTCAAGGAGTAGGGTTTTAGCCCATATTTTTTAGGCTTGCAGGTCACCCTGTGGTTATGACCCCATGGACAGTCAGGACACAAGTGTGTAGGCTACATCTATATCTCAACAATTGGTGATGATAGATGCCCTCCTAAATGAGGCTTTTTTCCTTGATACTCAAATAAATATTAGCAAGTTCATTGAATTTAATTTATTAAATTTCATTTTTTTGTGGCACCTTGTCAAATTTATTAGGAGGTATATATTTGGTATGGCTAACATATGATGAGAAGCCTAAATGTGGGCATGCCTTTCTCATTATATGGTGAGAAGCTAATACAAAGGCATGACTTTCTCACTAAGCCACCCTTTTTGGATACTCACCCAACACACAACCTAAAGTTTTGTTACCTTAGAGTGAGCATGCATTTTTGGACAAACAAATTAGATCTGATCCACAACATGTGAGACAAACGATCAAGGCTTGATCCACCTTTTTTTTTTTTTCTTGTTTTCTTTCTTTGACATTGTATACTTGGGTATCCTAATGTTGTATATCATACACCTTGTGTGTGTCCCTTTTTTTTTGAGTTATTTTTCCATAGGATCTTGATCCTAGGGGCTTGCAAAACCTTCTTGGTCATTTTCATCCTATCTTGCTAGCATCGGTACACTTGGACCCCTCTTGAATGTCTACTTTAGTGTGAGTTTCAAGCATGTTCCTCCTCTCACTAAAGTGGGGGCTAAATGTGGCAATGGAAAATTATCCCTTATCCTTGCTTGATTTAGGAATGGTTAACATTAAAATGGACCTAATTTCACCTTGATCTAGTTTTGTAATGTGTTCTACACATCCACATTGGCTTTAGGGCCCTTTCAAGCTAAATAGACCTAATTTTTGTAAGGAAAGAGGAGGTTCAAAATCACTTTCCTAATGACAATTCTAAGAAGAGAATGCAGATTTAAGGTTCAAATTTTAAATTACAATTCATTAAAGATGCACATTACCAGAAAATAGATAACAATTTCAAATGACAAAGAATAGACACCAATATTTAACATGGGAAAACCATTTCAGGAAAAAACCCACCACACCAAGAAAAAACACTTTGTATTACAGTGAACAAAAGGTCCACATGTATAGAGTTACAATCTCTCCCTCTTAGATGTCAATTTAGTCACTCAATACAAGTACATTACAATTCTTGATCAATCTCATTCCCTCTCAACAAACTCAACTCAACTTCGATCACTGTTACAATGTATTACACATACAACAATTTCCTTCTAAGATAATTCATCAATTAAATCTGCATCACCAAACCCATGTTGGAAAGATACCAATCTGGTTTCCAGTTGTTCTGCAAACTAACTATCGCTTAGTAGTTTCCTTATCGGGCCATCTCTAGAACAACATCCATCCTTTCGCCAATCTATTTAAATCCCATCGATGAGTGAAATTCTTGCCAGATCAAACAGTCATTGGAGTATCGGTGAGACAAAAGACCATGTCTCACCGATCACATGTTGTCACACCGATAAAGGTCACACTGGTCAACAAACCAATTATTGCTTTCCAACTAAGCAGTAGTCAAGTCCCACAATGTCGTTACTCATAAGTTGTTCATTTCCCTATTGGGGAGACTCCAAAACGACTCCCACTAATGGAAGCAAGTTCCTTCGACAATGCTTCAAGTGGTCCCCACTGCCTCCAGATCAACACCATGTCACCACTCTCCACCTGTTAGCTTGGGCTCCACCATGGATCATTATTCCATCGTTAGAACACGATGAAGAGTTCCACCAAAGTCCCTTAGTCATTCTAATGGATTCATATCATTCTATCGTTCAAACTCCCATTAGGCTCCTGCCAATAGTAAGGTGTTACATTGACAGAAGAACTATCGTCTTATCATTGATACATGCCTCATGGTTTCACCAATAGTGCCAACACCTACCAATAGAACACAACGGTGAACTAACTTCGGACCACTGTTGGGACTATGAAGAAGGTCCCACCAATGGAGCAAAGTCTGGCCAATGAAGAAAGGAAGAAGTGTCCAAAATGTTTCCTATAGTTACGCCAATAAGCTAATGCACAATTCCAACATTCTCCCACTTGACGAAGGCTTACTGGCTTCTCTAAAACTAAGATTACCGAATGTCATAGGCCCCTAGGCCCATCAAACTGGCATGCCACCTAAAATTGTTTGTGCTTACTGGTTTTGTTAATGCATATACAATGTTTTCTAGAGTATCCACCTTCTCAAGACTGGACTTTCCATCCCCCACCATATCCTATACAAAATGATACTACACATCAATATGTTTCGTCCTAGCATGGAAAGTTGGATTTTTTTTCCAACAAATGGCACTCTGACTATCACAGCAAATGGTAATTTACCCTGCATTGAACCCAATATTAGAACACAAATGTCTAAGCGAAATAGCTTCTTTACAAGCGTGTTTTGCTGCCATATATTATGCCTTTGTAGTAGAAAAAGTGACTACAGCCTGTCACTTGCTCATTCAACTAACTGCACCACCATTCAATGTGAAGATGTATCCATTAGCGGATCTTCTAGTGTCAATGTCCACTGCCCAATCAGAATCCAAATAACCTCGAATGCTAATGGATCTCTATGACCCAACCAAGTTACCATGATAGCACAAAGTGTACTAAGAGGTGCCTTTTAAATATCTAAAAAATCTTTTCACAGCATCCTAGTGTGGTCTTTCTAGATTTTCCATAAATCGGCTAAGTACTTTCACTATTTGGGAAATGTATAGCCTTGTGTAGACCATTGCATACATTAATCTACAAACTACACTTGCATAAGGCACTCTAGTCATGTCCTCCATCTCAGTAGGAGATTTTGGACAATCTTTAGTAGATAGTTTTGTTCCTTGCAACACTAGAACAACTAGTTGCTTACAATCAGTTATACAAAATCTCTCTAGGACAGTATTTATAAACTTACTCTGGTTGAGCCAAAGTTTTCTACTAGCTCTATCCCATTTTATTTCCATCTTAGAATGTACCTTGCTGCACCAAGATCTTTCATTTCGAAGTTTACAAAAAAATGAGATTTTAGATCAGAAATCAGTCTTACTATTTCCTATGAACAACATATCATCAACATATACCTGGAAATAATAAGCACTCAATCATTTTCAATTTTGAAGTACAAATAATGATCAACTTTTGATCTTACAAATCCCAATGAAAAAACAAAAGTGTCAAAATTCCGGTACCACATTCTAGGTGATTGTTTTAAACCATACACAGATTTCTTTAACTTGCAAACTATATTTTCTTTACCTTTTTCCACAAAGTGCTCAGGCTGGGACATATAAATTTTTTCTTCAAGATCTCCATGAAGAAATGTTTTCTTCACATCCATTTGTTCAATCTCTAAGTTATACGCTGCTGCAAGTGACAAAAGAAATCTGATAGATGTTAGCTTAGCTATAGGACAAAAAATTTCACCATAAACAATTCCCTCTACCTGGGAATAGCCTTTCACAACTAACCTAGCTTTATACTCTTCAAAACTATCATCTAGACTAATTTTCTTCTTAAATACCCATTTACTGCCACCAGGCTTTCTACCTTTAGGTAAGGGCATCAAATCCCAGGTTGCATTCTTTTTTAATGATGCCATTTCCTCATTCATGGCTTCCAACCAAGAATTTGAATCAGACATTTCTATAGCCTCTTTCACATTCCTAGGCTCATCAGTGCTTGTAATCAAAGCATAGGAACAATTTTCATCCAACATGGAAAAACCATACCTTTCAGGTTGTCACCTTTCACGTGTAGACCTCCTCAAAGGCTGAGGCTGAGGTTGTGGCTCTTCTTCTTCAAAACTCTCAGAGATGCTAAAACTCTCCTCAGTTTCAGGTACACTTCGTAGTTCCTCTTTATTTGGAGTTTGAGGGATTTCAACTACCTTTTCTTTGGTTTCTTCTTTCACCTTTGACTGCAAATCCAGTGAAGAAGGTTTCAGCTCATTAAAGATTACACTTTTTTTGTATACAACCTTTTCAGTAATAGGATTCCAAAGCTTATATCCTTTCACACTAATTTTGTAGCCAATGAAGATACATTTTATAGTTTTATTTTCCAATTTAGATCTTTTTCCATTCGGCACATGAACATATACTTTGCATCCAAAGATGGTTAAATGTCTTAAAGAGGGCTTCTTATCAGACCAAGCTTCCATAGGTTTTTTGTAAACATGTTCTGAAGAGGTAGATTGATTTGTTAAATAACATGTTGTAGTCACAGCCTCAGCCCAAAACTTCTACTCTAGACAAGCATTGCTCAACATGCTTCTTTCCTTTTCCATCAGTGTCCTATTCAACCTTTCAACAACTCCATTTTAATGTGGAGTGTAAGGTGTCATTTTATGCCTTTTTATTCCATGGTCTTTACAGTACCTTTCAAAATTTGTAGAACAAAACTCAATTTTTTTATTTGTCCTCAGACATTTAATTTTTCTACCAGCCTAATTTTCTACTAGGGTATGTGCAGGATCATCATGGAAAAAGTAGGCCCTTAAGTGGCAAAAAAATTAGAAAAATCAGAGTTAGGTAACTTGACATAAAAATTTGAATAAATTATATATATTATTACAAAAATATGTAAGAATAGAATATGTATCAAATTGAATGTAGTTTCTAAACTACTAGGTTTGTTTAAAAAAAAAGAAATATATTTGGTGAAAATTTGAAATTTCAATGCAGCAGTACTTAAATTTCAGGGAAAAAATAAGTAGTTGTCTGTCTGACCACCCTAACCACAATAAAATGATAATATTTTCTTATAATATTTTAGGTATAAGTAGAGGACTCATGTCCCGATGTAATGCATTTTTTTGGTTATATTTTTCTAAGTAAATAAATAATTATGAATTTTTTATTACAACTTTTAAAAAATATAAAAAACTCGTATGTTTGACCACCTTAACATTGTCAAAACTTCATGAAATTCATTTTTTCTTTTTTTAATCCTATAGTATGTGAAGCATAGAATGTGACACATGCTTTGGATTCAAAAAAAGTGATACCATTTGAAAGCTATAGATATTTTTCAATCAGTCTATTAATTAGGACTTTAGTTGCAATTTGAATAGAAAATGAATAATAATTACTTATTAAATTCAAAGTAAAGCATAATTTATATTGGTGGAAATCTGAGAACCTCCTTTAAAAACCCTTTTCGTTTCATCAATTTTGGGTAAAAAAAAAGTCGTCAACCACATACCCATGTCATATTGCCACTTTTTGGCCCATCATGATCCTGCACATACCCACCAAGTTTTTAAACTCTTTAAACCAATTGAGCACTTCCGATTTACCTTTTAAAATGTACACAAATGCTCTTCTCAAATAATTATCAATAAAAGAAACATAATATCTTGACTTCGATAACGAAGGAACATTTATTGGACCAAAAACATCAGAGTGAATATAATCTAGAACACCAAAAGATTTATGAGGACTAGAATAAAATGAAACACAATGTTTTTTTCCATACATACAATGCTCACAAAAATCAAACTCAAGGTTACAATCATCAAGCCCTTCAACTAGGTTTTTGTTTTTCAAAGCTTATAAGCCTTTCTCACCAATGTGGTTGAGCCTTTCATGACAAAGCATGGTCTTTTCTATAGGAAGTTTCACCTCCAAAGAATCTTCCCCCAAAGGAACTTCAGTTTCCTTCTCTGCTTGAGCAACCTTGCTTGAATTTTCAGAGACACTATGGCATTGTACTACATGTGCATCTAGCTTGTACGGAGTACCAATTTGAGAACCTTAGCCAGAACCATTGAGCCTCTTGTCATTTTGCAGCCACCATTTGAAAAAGAAGTTTGTATGCCAACATCATTCAGCTTGCTTACAAACAGTAAATTTTGAGCCAGGTCCTAGTATATGCATTACGCCATCAATCCATTTAATCCTTCCATCAAGAAACTAAATTTTGACTCTTCCACAGCCAGCAATTTCCAAAGGCGAGTCACTTTCTAGATACACCTTTCCACTAGTGCATACTTTTCATATTTCATAAACCAATCTCTATGAGATGTCATGTGAAAGGATGCACCTGAGTCAATCAGCCAGACATCATCTAATGCCTGAGTTTCCAAGGTTGCAATGAAGACATCTGCATTACTCTGAGAAGAATCATTATCCGAAGAGTTGTTTTTCTTCTTCTTCATTTTCTCCTCTTTACAATCCTTATGAACATGACCAGGTTGTCCACAATTCCAGCATTTCACATTGGAATTCTTTCCAAGAGACTTTGATCTCCCTTTAGATTTTGATTTAGACTTCTTGTCCTTCTTATTGCCTTTCTCCTGCGATCTGCCTCGAACAACAAGAGCCTCTTTTTCCATCTTAGAATATTTCCTTCACATCTCTTCTGACAGCAATGACTCAACCACATCTTCCTTAGAATATTTCCTTTGCATCTCTTATTGTTTAAGGTGATAAGATGGCTTAAAGGGATATATTTATAGTGAGGTCCTAGGACAAAATGACATAGCTTAAGTGAATAAAATTTGGTGAAGTTGCCCAAGGCAACCAAATTTCATTAATGGCCTAGGAAAAAATGATGGCTTTAGGGTTTAGGGTTTAGAGTTTAGAGTTTAGGGTTTAGGGTAATAGGATGGCTTAAGGGGATTTATGTAGTAAGGTCCTACAACAAAATGAAATGGCTTAAGGGAATAAAATTTGGTGGAGTTTCCTAAGGAAATCAAATTTCATTTTAAGGTCCTAGGACAAAATGAATGCTTTAGTGTTAAGGGTTTAGATTTTAGAGTTTAGGGTTTAGGGTTTAGGGAACTTAGGGTGAAGTTGTGGTGGCACTTGGAATAATGGACTTGCAAGTTAGTGACTCGTTTATGAATATTTTTTATTTTATGAATAGATTGACTATTTTTGTAATAGAAACACATAATTATGTATTATTAAGATTGAGTTTGATGTATATTTTAACTAGATATTTTTTTAATTGAATATAATATTATTTTATTTAACACTTTTTTCATTAATATTTCCCACTTAAATTAATTTTATGATATAAAATGTATAATATAAAATTAGTTAATGTTGAATCAAGTATTTTATTTTGGATTGTTTGGAATTGAAAGAACCTAAAAGAAAGGAAAGATAAATATTTAGATTCTTTTAGTGTCTAGGTAACTAGTGCAAATTGAGATTTTAGACTAAACTATAAGCCTAATTAACAACTAAATGACTAGAATGGGGGTTAAGATTGTCGAAAGACAAAAGATAACACATGCAAACAAGAAATGGAAATAGGGCATGACTAAGAGAGATCAAAACATAAAATAGAAATGAATACAAATATTATCTAATTAAGTGACAATTGGAAATGGATTGTACAAGGATTTAGGAATTTACTAACTAAATTTGCAAACAAACATTGATAAAATTTATGAATTGTAACTATTCTTTAACATATTGTTTTCTAATCTAATTATAATTTAACATTGAAAGTAAAGTTTCACATATTGTTTTCTCCATACAATGCAAATTAATTTTTTCCATTATCAAATATTCTTGAGCTTGAAATTAGAGTTTTCAAATGAAAAATGATTTGTTTGATTTCAATTTAGGGCTTTACCAAAAAAATTTGTTTCAATTCAATTTAGGGTTTCAATCTAAACAATTAGGGTTTTTAATGCAATTTTTTTGTTTCATTTCAAACTAGGGTTTTCAAATGCAACTTTTTTATTTCATTTCAATTTATGGTTTTGAAATGCAATTTTTTTTGTTTCCTTTCAATTAGTGTTTTCATAGGCAATTTTTTTTGGTTTGATTGAACAATTTACGTTTCAAAATCTAAATTTTGTTTTTAAAATACAATTTAAGGTTGATTTTTTTCCTTTCTATTTAATATCTTTAGGTTTCATTGCATCTTTTCATCTATTTCTATAAATCATCATTTCTATTGTTACACGAAATAAAATGCTTAAAACACTAAATAAATTGGAAAAAAACATGCTAAACTCTATTCTTGTATTTAAAATTTCAATAAAACATGAAAAAAGAAAAAAGTTGGGGATGGAGGCATACCTGGAGGTCATTACATTGTCACTGTTTTTCGCCCATGCCAATTCGGGATCCCATGTAGAGCAAAATGAGTTTCATTTGTTTTTTAAAAAATAAATACCATCTTAGAATAGTATCCTGATTATTACAAAACAGAATCTCGATTTTAACAAATTGAGATCTCGTTTTGTAATAAACGGGATCCCATTTTGTAATAATTGGGATCTCGTTTCATGTCCTTCAATTTGGGACCCTTTAACAAATGAGATCCCAATTTTTAAAAAGCAGAATTCCATTTGGAATTTAGGCTCAGGATCTCGAAGCTAAACAAGATCCTAATTTTTAAAAATTGAGATGTTGTTTATAAAAATCAGGATCCCGTTTTTGTAATGCCGATTTCATTTTTTTGGCTAAGGAAAAAACTTCCATGTTTCATGAACTCAACTTCTTGCACTTATCCGATTAGCTTTTCAAATTAATGTATTTTTAATTTTAGATAGTGATAGATCTAGTATTTAAGGGAGAAAATCTCATAATGAATCCCACTAATCCAAGTTTTGATAGCAACTTTAGTTAAAGTAGAATGAGTCGCCCAGTAGTAAATAATTTGCTACCTTCACAAAACTCCAAATAGATATCAACAAAAAAATGTAGAGATACATTATGGGCCTTATTAGAGATGGTATCAACTTACATCATGTTGGCCTCTTATCTATCCATAACCAAGTTTTGGAGGTGTGACTCATCATTCAACTTGCCACATCAGCACATCTATTGAGAAGTGTCTAAAATTTAACTTTTTAAAGATTCAACCAAAACTTAATCATGGGACCCCAGTAGTTGAACAAAAAAATACCATTTGTTGCTTGTAGAATATCATATTTTTATTTAAAATGAAATTAATTTGCAACCTAAATGGACCAAATACATATTGGTAACCTTAAATCTTTGATATCTCTAGCCTTTATATTCAACACATATGGATCAATAGTTAAACACAAAAAAATGTTTGTTGTTATAAAAGCAACACATAATTATTTAAAATACAACTTATATCAAACAAAAATGGACCAATAGTTGAACACTAAATTATTTTGAAAATCCTTCACATTTGATGGAAAAATACATGGTATTTATTGTGCTCATCTTTTATATTCATGATAGGACAAACTATTAATATAAAATACTCCAATGCTTGTACATTGCTACCCCAATAGTTGTGCACATAAGAACAATATTTTTTCACTATGATAACAATACTTGTTTAAATGAGTGTCTTATTTTATTAAATGAGCATTTTAATTTTTAAATGACACAGCAGAGTGGATAGTTATGATATTTTATTTCAGACAAAAAAATACTTTTTTCACTTCTTCATGAATGTATTTATGTTTCTTTATATAATATTTTATTATGGTCTGACAAAATGTCACCCTGAATTAAAATTTGAGTTAATACAAACAGATTATAATTTCATTTAATACAAAATATTATAAAATGGCATGTAAAGCTTATAAAAAGAAGATTACCAAAAACAAAAAATGCATCCCTCATAAAACTCTGTAATTACAAGACTGCCATTGACATGAAATTAAGATAGTAGATGATCACTTGTAAACAATAACACAATTTGGTAGAATTTATGTACAGCCGAAGTACCTTAAAAAGTTATCCCAATCCCATATCAGTGATATATTTTCCTCTGGCTTTAGCACAGAGTTTAAAACAAACTTATGTACATAGAAAGTCTCCTACCTGCAAATTCTGGAAATTATATACACCATGACCTGACCCGAACTCATTATCACCATTTGAGAAGCAGAAGAAGAATAAGCCAAGCTCATTCTTTATGGCTTTCTTCCTACTAGTATTCACTGAGACCAACTGTGGCCTAGCAACACTAAAATCATCAAACAGCTTTCTAACCTGACCATTATTGTTGTTATTCTGCAAATGACTTGGGTCCTACAACACCTTCCTCTCTCCCCCATTTTCTGATTTCATAGCCATTTCTCGAACTGAAGCACTTCAATTCAGCCTGAGTAAGTAACACTAGCTTAGTTTGGCCTAACAAATCTGCCATTGCAGACTAATTTTCTCCTCTAACAGACTATTTGGGCGAGCAATAACTAACCAAATTAACAAATAAAACCCAATTTGTCCAGAGAAGAAAGCTTCCAGCAACTATACAGAGGTCAAAGTTTCACAGATAAAAGCAGTTTTCCAGCGATTCAGAGGTGGGGTTGAGTCAGAAATGTGGACAACATATATCAAACTTTAACAACCCGAGAACACCCCACTTCTAGGGCACCATACTTATGATCAATTAGAGATTTTGTGGATCCAGATTTGAAAAATACTTATGATGAACGTGAAATGCAAAGAATGGTGATTGCTGTTGCTCTTTGAGAATACCACGTTGAACATAGCTGTAGCTCTGTGGGGAAATGGTGGTGGGCAAAGACTCCTATCTATGGCCCAAAAAAGTCCTGTTACAATTCTAAAAGGTGATGTTTACAGGAAATCGAGGAGTAATGAATGATTGTGCCTTCCCATTTTATGTTCCAGCAAAAAGGATTCGAATATTACTGTTTGAGCCACAAAAGATACCATCTAGATTCAGCTTTTATAAGCACTAATACCATCATGGTATACCACATTTTTTTCCGCTCAGCAACCAACTCTTTTTTCATATCAAGAAATGGTTGACATTGATTGTTGTATGCCATCAAGATAATCGTGCAACAGATCAAAGGGGTAGGAAATATTAGTGTGAAGATGTAAATGAGTTGTTCTATTAGAATTAGCATATAGTTAGCATAATCATATTAGAATTAGCATATAGTTAGCATAATCATATTAGAATTAGTATATAGTTAGCATAACAATATGATTAACATATTGTTATTATAATAGATTTGGGATATCATATTGTTATTATAATAGATTTGGGAGATATTTTAGTTCAGCTAATATAGGAGACATCCTCTTATATATATGTATTGAATGGAAAAGAGAAAAGCACACATTATTTTATGTTTGAATTATTTGCGGCTCCATTGATCAAATTTTCTCTCACACTCAAGATTAAAAGTGAAAGGGTTTATTGTCCAACGCAATGAAGATTGGAGTTGGCGTTGCACTACTTGTATTCACCATTTTCAGCTCTTTGCTGGTTGCTGAATTCTCAAGTTGTGCAGGTAAATGATCTTCATGTATTATTTCATCCATAGATATAGATGGTTCTACTTGTGAATAATTTTAATATGTTGATGTACAGGTAGACGGTGTTTAAAGTCTGATATGCACTCTGATGCAAAATCGAAGGTAAATATACTGACTCTGATGCAGGAGGGTAGTCGTAACCATTCATCTGCAGTAGCAAGCACGTATGACAATGCTGAAAATTCAATGGATATGAGTAGAAAATCAACGGGGGACTTTGAGACACAGGATTATGGTTCAGTTGATCCTCCTCCTACTCTCCCACAACCCCCAAGAGGGGTAATTAATAATTAAATTTGTTTGTTACTATATAATAGCATGAAGATTATATAAAACTTCTGCTCATAAATAATGATGTCCACAGCATTTATATGAAAATTGAAGGACTGTCTCAAAGTGATTTTGATGAATTGAATTTTGTATTTCTAACATTTTTGTTTTAGATGTATGCTCTTTGTAATATTCTAATCTGTTATATAGAAATAAAAATTACCAATATTTATATAATTAAATTATTTTTATAAAATAAAAATAAAATTGAGAGGAAGAAACACCCACTGTAATGTATATACTGATAAAATTGCACAAATTTCTTATTAGAAATATTGTATACACATTCTGAGCCCTCTGGAATGCACTCCATGATTTTTGAATTGAATCTGCACCTTCAATGTTTGTAAATTTAAATTATTTATTTCAAATATGACTAAAACATTCAAATTCAAAACTACAGATTGTTTGGGTTCTGCAATAGTTCTTATTCAATTTCTTGTAGAATTTAATTTTCTTTTGAAGCTATTTGGAGATGTATATTTGTGTTTAGTGTTTTGAATAGTCCGTTTGCATTTGTTGAGAGATTTTATATTTTTATTTTATTTTACTTTTCATTGTTAAACAATTAAATTGAATTTATAAGAATTCTTTCTGGTAAGATTTTAAGTGATTAAATGTTTTATATGGAGTTAGCAAGTAGAATATGTAACTAATGATTGTTTAGAAAATGTTTTTAATATTTTATAAATCAAGTGGTATCAAAGTAGAATTTTGATATATTTATAAGATTGTGAATGATATACAAAGTATATTGGATAGTTATTGTAAGGTCTAATATCCTTGTAACTCTTAAAATTCTATCCAAATTTAATATTTTACATGTAGTTTTTAATCATTTGATTTGTAGATTTCATGTTAATAATGTTTGTCAACTATGTGATTAATTAACTATTTATTAATTTTAGTTTGATTTAATGAAAAATAAATTATAATATGAATAAAAGAATTTAATTTAAATTAGTGTGTATGATTTTAGTTTATTAACAAATAATATTTTTCAACTCAATTTAATAAGTATTGATTTAATCTGAATGAACTATGATTATATGTTGATGTTAATCCTAATTTGCATGTTTTTCTTATAAAGTAGATTTAAAATTACCTACACATATTCAATTAAATAAAATCTTAAATGAAAAAGGAAATGTTGGTTAAATGGTGAGATTTAATCATACTAATTCACAAGATTGATTTATGTCTATGCTAGTGATGCATGAGTTTTAATCTAAATTATATTTTTGAGGTATGTGGACTTAATTGAACTATTGACAGTCAAATAGAATAACTATATTTTCTTTGCTTTGGCTATATATATAATATATCAATAGCATGGATGCACTCCCATACAAGGGCATCCTAAGGGTGTTATGGAGAATCTTCATTATGTTTGGAAAGATAAAAATATGAGGTAGATCATGCGTTTGATAGATAGTTGGCAATCTATTATGAAGAAAAGTGGATGTGTTTCACTCAACATGAAATTAAGTGGTGTTGTCTCAATGGTAGTGTTGTGTGTAAGTGATTGATCTACTAAGGTTTGGTATAATTTAGAAGATTTTGGTTCAATGATTTAATGAACCAATTCTTACAATTTAACAAAGATGCTTAGTTATAATTTGTATGATTTAAAAAAGGTTATTTTGGGTTTCTTTCAAAGGAAAGATATTTTGGAAGGTTGTGCATGGATTGCTAGGAGGATGTTGATGAACCACATGAAGATTACCCATCATTCAAGTTTATAAGTTTTTAATTGTAGGTTGGCAACATATTTCACCCGGTTTGGGGAATAGAGAAATATTGAAGCCAACATGGATTATTTGAGAAGATGGAGAAAGGTATAAATATGAGATTTCAAGGCAATTGGAATAAAGAAAACAAGTTTAAAGATAGTAGTGGAGTTGCAATAGGGAAACCACAAGGGGGAAAGGACTAAGAGGAGAATCAAGGCATTAAGGAGTATGATGTTGAGTACAAGTAGGAGAGTGGGTCATGTAAGGATTGTGTTGTGTCATATGGTAGCCTATGTGGAAAATTTGGAAGTGGTTATTTATTTTTGTATGTGAGGAAAGCCATTGTGGCAAATTATAGCTTAGTTTGTGAAATTACTAAAAAATTGAGATCTTTTGGCAGTTGGGTTTTTCCCTTGCTAAGGGTTTCCTCAAGGTAAATTGGGTGATTTTTGTATTGTTTCTTTTCACTTTTGTGTGTTTAACTATTTGGGTTGTATGATTGGACAATCCTTCTCGGGACCCTTTGGCACATCATATGGTATTAGAGAAAGGTTGATCTAGGATTTGCATTAGTGTGGGTGTGAGCACACCTTGTTGATGTAGTTTTTCAAAATTAGTTGGTTCAAATTAAGGATTAAGTAAAATATGAGGAAGTGCATCATGATAAATTTTACTTTACAAGAATTAATTGAGCTTCACAAGATGAGGAATTCTACAAGGGGTTTGTAAATAGAGTGTCAATTGTGAGATAATTTCCAAGAGGTATGGACAAAATCCCAATCAAGAGATATTATCACTTGGTTGTAATGAAAGAGACATAAATGAATCTTGAATGTTTAAGGAAGAATGGAAGAAATGAATAATATGTTGAAGGAAATTTATAGATGAATGAATTTTCTTAAGAAATGTCATCAAAGAAACGCTAATCCTAGGGCTAAAGAGAGTGATTTTGAGGAAGTAGAAGAAAATCCTATCGGATTAGTTGGAAGTGAGGAAGAGAGAATGCTAAAATCTATTTTTAGCATTAGAGAAAGGATGAGGGTGGACATACCAAAATACTTCAAATATTTGGATATTAAGGATTTGATAGATTGCATAATAGTTTTCGAGGAACATTTTCAGTATGAGGATATTTTGAACATAGACTAGGAAAATTTATAAAGATAAAGTTGAAAGGCCACACAACAGGGAAAAATTTAGTGGCAAATCTTCGCCAATTGGTGAATTCTAGGAATCGGCCAAGTTGAAATTGGTGAATTATCGCTCCCAACAGGGTGTCCAAATCACCCATATTTTATGAACTATAGGTCCAATGCATGTCCATTCGCTAATGAGTTTTTTTATGAGGCATATTTAAGCAACAAATTTGCCATTGTCAAACTATGTGTTTCAATTGGACCGACTAATATTTTCGCCTAGAATCCTGAAAGCATTTCATAAAACACCTACATATTTTCCAATACTATTAAAACAACATTGTATCAGATCCATTTCACCAATTAAAATTTACAAATAGTTGCTTGTGAAGACCTATTTCGCCAATTAAAATTTATAAATAGTTCTCATGAGGACCTATTTCACCAATAACATTAAAAAATAATTACATTTGAGGACACATTTCACCTTGAAAATTACAACGTATCATTGTATAAGCACATGGGATTCACCAAATTTTAATATACCATTTAAAAATCCTAAATTCGCCAAATATGGAATCATGGATTGATATAAATACAATGGAAAGTGTCATTTATTCTTACACATTTTGTTCGGTTATGAGGTTCTACTTCTCGATTCAGAAGTCAACGAAAGCCGAAAATGTAGACTTAAAAGGTGAGTGATCATTTCTTCATAGTGTTATTAGTTATAATAATAATTTTTCTTTATCTCTTTTCCATTCTTGCTTCAACAAAATGAACCTTAGAAGTTAGAACCAAACTCTAAAGTTTTGAACTGTTGAAACCTCGACCCATTGAGTAAAAAGATGACCAAGAGAAAGACTTGCAACTCAACAAAGTGAACCATCAACCAAGTGGGAATCTTGAAGTTATGAAAATTTAGAACTCTGCGACAAGGTTATATAACTCTGAGAACTAGCGACTAAGTTTAGGAAAAGCCAAAAAATTTATATTGTATTCCATGGTATTGAATTTGATATGTGATTTATTATTAATCCATTCCATGAATAGAAATAAATACAATCAAAGCGTGTTATTTATTCATAAATGGAAATTCGATAGAAGCTGGCAATGTAGACTTAAAGGTGAGTGATCATTTCTTCATGGTATTTATTAGTTATAATATGTAATTTTTTCTTTATCTCTTTTCCATTCTTGCTTCAGTCTTAAGATAGTATTGAGTAGGTAATGGGATCTATATTATTATTCTTTGTCCTTAAACAAGAAGAATTTTTTTTCCAGCTTTTATTCGAAGTGAGAGATGAATATTTTGAGTGAATCAAAGATCAATATGTCGAGTGACTCGAGCAGCAAGGGTAAGGCTACTGCCACTCCTCAGGGTGGTGAAGAGACTCTTGCTGCTTCTTAGACTCCTTCCACTCCTCAGGGTGGTAAGGCTCTTGTCGCTCCTCAGGGTGGTGAAGAGACTCTTGCCGATTCTTAGATTCCTTCTGCTCCTTAGGGTGGTAAGGCTCCTGCCACTCCTCAGACTCTTGTCACTCCTTAGGGTGGTGAAGAGACTCATGTTGCTCCTTAGGATGGTGAAGAGACTGGGAGGCCATCAAAACACCCAAAACTTAGAAATACCATACAATCTTACTTTGGAATTTCCAAAGCTTTTGATTCATCAGGTCAAGATGGAGCTACATCATCAACTGTTCCACCAAATATTGGTAGCATTCCCAATACCTCACTGCCACCGGAAGGTCAAGTTGAAGTTATCATTGATTTAAATCAAAATGTATCAAATGCAATGTAATACTCTGAGAAGATATTTCCAAGTGATACCCTGGGCCCGATTAGCCAGAATGAGATAATTGACATGGATGAGGATGATGATGTTGGTAGCAAGAAAAGGAAAAATAAACCAAAAAGAGGGCGTGAGTGGGAAATGACAAGGATTTTTCAACTTGGTTGGTTGTCAAAATACCCATTCATGGTACTAGTGGGGATTGGAAATGCAAATGATATTGAAAAGGGAACATTGGCCAAATGTAAGATTTGTAGTTGGAAATGTGGAAGAGCCAAGATGTTGTAGCTAAAGATTGACACTATAGAAAAGCATATCGGTAAAGTTTATGAAAAACAAATCATAGGCGGAAAGGAAGAATCAGTCGTATGATGGAAATCAAAGGGAGAATGTATTCATGTTAGGTATGCCATGGATTATGAAGAGCATGAAAAAAGAATGTCAAGCATTGCTACATGTAAAGGTACACTTGAGGCTCAATTTGGAAAAGCAATGGAAGGAGCAAATCTGTCAAAAAATGTTTAGATGAGTGTTGTTTTTCATATTTTGTCCAGAGCGAATCCTATGAGAGACTACCCAGAATATTTTGGTTTATTATCTTATTTGAATGTTCCTCACTATCCCTTGTCACATTGGTCAGTAAACGTTGGATGGGATTGGGAAAACTATCTTGCTGCAGTGGAAAAGGAAGATTTAAAGGATAAAGTAAAAGAGTCAAATTTCATTGCATTATCTTTAGATGAAGTTACTGCGATAGACAATACTTGGGTCTGTATGTATTTGTATATTGTACAACAACATGTTCATCAAGCTTATCTTCTCTGTGTTCATAAAATGAAGAATAGTTCAACAACGGAAATACATCGGAACTAGTCAAAAATCTTTGAATGAAATTGCAGGTATGGGATGAGCTGGACAATTCGCGTAAAAGTTGGTGTGTGTAGGAGCTCTATGGAGTCATAGCTGGATGCGCGCCAAAGGATTCACGTTTGCACAAAGTTACAAACTACTTGTACAATCATACATGCTTGCATTCATCGCGATGGGCCCATGAATGAATTTAGCATTCAAATCTGTTAGCAAGTTTCCTACAAAGATCGAATCGCAACGAATTTAGATCCACGATACTAAGTCCTAAACGTTTCACAAATTTCAAAATTTTGTTGAGGGAATAACACCAAGAAATAAGCTTCTCAAGGATGTTGATACCAAATGGATCTCCCTGCATGGACTAGCACAACGAGTTCTTTCAGAATATCAATCTTTGATTGGAGTGATGTATGAGCATCGTAGCACAGTAGACAAAGCTCTTGACCTCTTACATAGGTTAAGCGATATAAAGACACTCTTGACTTTAACTAGTCTTCTCCCCATGTTGGATGTGATGAACGAGCTTGTGAAGAAAGCTCAAGATAGAACTATGTATATTAATGAATATGCCAATCTACGTAAACTTACATGTTTGGCCCTCGATCATCTATATCTAGATCTAACACAAGATGGCCCAAATTATTTCATGTGGCGAAAAATTACTAATTTGAATGATCTTGATAATTATTTACAGTTTAATGCAAGTGGGAAATTATGCATCTATGTACATGGATATGAGATACAAATGTACCAATGTAAGACAATAAGGCGCTCTAGCAGAGAAGCAGTTGTTAACCAAGAATATTTTCAAGGCATTGCTAAATTTGTTTGTGATAATATGAAGGAAATTGAAAAATCTCTTTCCTCAGAGATTCATGAAAGATTCCCTCGATATGAAATACTTGAAGCCGTGAGTATTGTGTATCCTCAATTTTGGGCAAACTGAGATAACCCCACATTTTTCATGCTCACAGTAAAAATCTTGATCTAATAATTCTTTTGAAAATCAGAATATACAACATTTGAAAAATAGAAGGAATTTTAGATGAAGCTAAGCTTAGAAAACAATGCAGGGATTTTGCAACAGCTATGAAGGACAAGTATAAATCCATGGGAAAGGACAAGGCCTTTGAACTAGGATCAATAAAAAGGGTTTGGACAAAATTAGGTCACAGTGAAATATTGTGTGGTTCGATATTAGAATATTTAAAACTTGTTGATTTATGTCAAACAATGATATTGGGGTCTATGGAGGATGAGAGCTTTTTCAGTACATTGGGGTTTTTGAAATCAAAGTTAAGAAACAAACTAGACAAGAATTTGGAAAATTGCTTGAGGATGAAAGGAACTATGTATAATGTCAAAAAAATTCCTTTTGAAAGGGCACTCACAATTTGGAGGTCCACATGCAAAAGAAGAGGGACCGGGTTGTGCAGCACTCCAATTCCAAATGTTGGTACTAGTGGCATTGGCAGTGGTAGTGGAACAAATGATAGTGACACAATGAATATTGAATTTGAGACGTAGGCCGAAGAAAATGAAGAGCATACTCAGAATCAAGATGACTCTTTTACTTTATCTCAAGTTGAACGTCAGTTTGAGGACCCTAACTCCATTTGGGAAATGGAAGTGAATTAGCAGCTTTTAGGTATTTATATTACACTTCATGAATCAATTTCCATTGTTCCAAACTATAGTTGATGATATTCTATATATTGTATTCCATGAAAATTTGAATCATTACACTTCATGATATTTTATTTTATATTACACTTCATGATATTTTATTTTGCATTGCACTTCATGAATCATATTCCATACTATAGTTGGATGATATTTTATATTGTATTCCATGAAATTCCAGAAGACATTTTATATTTTATATTGTATTCCATGGTATTGAATTTGATATGGATCCTCGTGATCATTTTTAAAGAACAACACTTCTATCACACTACTTATAAATTCCTATTGCATTGCCATTCACACAATCTTGATAAATAAGATAATCCTTGATCATATTATTCATAATTCATGAAACAAGTACATAGGAGAGAAATGGTTTTGAATTTGAACTATTTTGTATTCAATTGCTAGTATTGTTATCAAAATTACATATGGAGACTGATTGAATCAAAACCTAAGACAAACTCTAAAATGTTTTATGTATTCCCTTTACAAAATTCTCTATGATTAATACAAAACAACCAACTAGTACTTCTGGCCTTGAATTCCTTCTTATAGAAATGAAGGAGCAAAACAAGCTTTGGTCCAGAAAGTACACATGTCCCTTCTCAATTGGATCAATACAAAATACATTCCATTTTCAATTATATTTGCATTTCCAAATGAAGGGAAATGTTACATGAGACAAAAAAACATTTTCATTTGTCGATGGAGATCATATTCTACCTTCCCAAAGGCATCTTCAGGCTGATGTAGCAATATCCACATGCTCCAAAATTATATCCA
>VDFB02201280.1:0-27045 GCA_007258455.2 Sequoia sempervirens | reverse complement strand
CCTACATATTTTAATTAGAGACCCCCGCCACCCACCTTTGGAAATGAATTAATATTGTGAAAATGAGGCACTAATTTGTTGCCTATTCAACTCCTCCGAGAATGTATTTTATTTCAATTAATAAAACAGATTTTTTATTTTCAATTAATTAATAAATAGAGTCAAAGATGCAATCTCAAGTTGAATAAAGGTTTCCCATTAAAAATTATATTCTATTCATTTAATAAATATGTGTTAGAAATTTGATTTGTTTTTTGTGTTTATGTACTTTTGTTATTTTTTTTAAAGAATTTTGTTTGATATCGTCTTTTAGTTTGTTTGTACTACAGATAGGATCTCACTTTCTCTTTTCATATAATAAAATATATTAATTATTATTTTGAATGTAACTTGCATTTGAAAATCAACATTAAAAATTGTAGGATGCAAGACCATTAAAATATTAAAAAATATAATACATAATTAAAAATAAAATAATTAAATTTTTATCTAGTCTTATAAAAAAAGATAGGATAATTCTTTTTTTTTCTTAACTTTTTAAACTTAGATTTTTAGATAAATAATAAAAAAAAATTAAAATATATATGTATATATTTTTCAAATAATAATATTAATAATAATAAATCAATAGATTACAAGTTGATTTTTTTAAAACTTTAAAACTTAAGTTTTTATATAAATAATAATAGGTTTTTAATAAATATATATTTCAAATAATAAAATAATAGGAGTTATGGTCATGGTAGCATGTCATTTGATTAAGGATATAATTTTCCTTTAAAACCTCTTTAGTGTCTACATTGCACACTTGGGAGGAAAATAGATAGAGAAAGAGAAAATAAAAAGAGAGAAATAGAGAAATGGAGAGAGACAAAGAGATGCGATTAGATAAAAAGAGGGATAGAGATTTAAAAAATAGAGGTATAGATATAAAGGAATAAACATGGAGAGACAAAGAGATAGAGATAGGAAGAGAGATAAAAAAAAGAGAGGGAGGAAAATAAGAACAGGAGAGACATAAATATAGTCACATAAAGAGATAGAGAGATAAAGAGAAATAGGAGACATTTAATGTATATATAGAGGTCAAGAGATCAAGAGATAAAGAGGGAAAGGGGGAGAGAGAGGGGAATATAAATAGAGATAGCAACAAATAGTAAGGGGAGAAAGATAGGGAGAGGGAAATAGATAGAAGAAATGAGAGAAAGATAGATAGAGGAAGAGAGAAGAGAAGATAAATATAGAGAGAAATAGGGGAGAGAGAGCAAAAGAGATTGAGAGATAATAAGAAATATAAAGATAGAGAGGGAGACAAAGATATAAAGAGATCTCTCTATACATATCTTCCCATATGTACCTCTCCCTACCTCTCTCTATATATCTCCCTCTCTTTACCTCTCTTTATATAACGTCCTATCTCTATCTTTATATCCCTCCATATCTCTCTCTCTCTCATTCTCTCCCTCTCTCTTTGTATCCCCTTCTTTCTATCTCTATGTCTCTCTCTCCCTCTCTCCATTTTCATCTCCATCTTTGTCTCTATCTTCTTCTCTATCTCTCTCCCTATCTATATCTCCTTACCTCTTCTTACATCTCTTTCTCTCTTTCCACTCTATCCCCTATATATATCTCGCTATCTCTCCCTCTTTCTATCCATATCTCTCCCTCTCTCCCTATCACTCTCTCTTTCTATATCTCTCAACTTCTCTATCCTCTCTCTATTTCTCTCCCTCTCTCCCTCCCTCTCTATCTATTTATATATATCTCTCCCTCTTTATATCTATTCAATATCTCTCTCACTCAGACACACACACACTCCTTATTTCTCCTTCCCCATCTCTATCTATATACTCTTTGTAATGTCCCCTTTTCCTAGGTAGTCATCAGATGCAGTGATTAGCCTATCACTTGGTCCTCGTAGGTTAACATGGTGTTTAGGGGATCCTTGAGGGTGATCTATGGATCTTCAGTAGGCCTTTTGGTCCTTATTTTAGTACTCTTCAACTCGGTGTCCTAGTTTATTTGTGGTGTGCCTTATGGAGGCCATTCAAGACACTTTGACCCACACTTACTATTTTTAGTAAGTCACTTGGATGAGTTACTCGTACTTACTATTTATAGTAAGTCATTGGTATGGTCAGTTGGCAAAGTTACTATATTGGGCATGATAGAAAATTATTGTTCTAGATTAATCTTGGTCTAATTATGGTCCTATGCATTTAATTTTAATAACGTTAATATAAAGTTAATTTAGATTAATTAGCTTTATGCATTATTAATATTTATAAAAAGGACTTTATTAAAAAGGGATTTAAATAACTTAAAAGAATACTTTATTTTATAAAGTATTGTTCCCAATTAAATAAAATATTAAAGGGAGTTATAAGGTGAGAAAAGTAAATGAAATGAAATGTAATTCAAATGCAAAAAATGGGTGTGGAGTTTGGGAATTATAAAAAGGAATTTGGAGCTCTTTTGCACATCCATTTGTTCATGTTGAAGAAGATTATTTTGATAAGGGTCACTAGTAGAATTTGGCAAATAAATGACTAGGTGACTAAAACTTTTAGTCACAACAACTAAAAATGACTAAATTCTTCTATTCTTTTGCAACTCAGCTATAAATGAGTAAACAAATGACTAATTTGGTCATTGCATAAAAAAATATTTAGTCACAAAAATAAAAATGACTAAAGAGCTAGTCACCAAATACAAATTAGACAAAAAATTTTAAAAAAATTTCGTCTAATTATTGGCGCGATGTATTGGCACAATTCATGAATTTGCATTTATTCACATTCATTGTAGACCTCGCTTTATTCTTCATTCGTTAGTTGCAACTAGTTAGCTTGACACTAAGGTGCCTCGTTTTGAGTTACAGTAGCTAGGCACGCGAACTACACTAGGTGTTTTGAGTTACAACACTTGCATGGGCGATAAAGATTATTTGGAGAGGACCTAAAGAATTCTGAAAAGGTAGGTAAGGACTTCGGTGTTTGTTGTAAAGTATTTGAATTCTGCAACGAAATCAGATTTGGGGACGCCCTCTACAACGAATTCAGAGGTAATTTGAAACCCTCATTACATTAAACACAAAATCTATAGCTTTTTGATTGGCAACTTACAGTAGTTACAATCAACTGCTCTTAATAATGTTATTTTACAATCTTGCCACTGTTTTGCTTCATAATGTGTTTGAGCTAAATATAATAAAATTTGGGTGTTAGTGCCAAAATAGAATTTCCTCAAACAATTTTGATACATTTTCACTGCAAGCACAAACTGTCCTTGTGCAAAGTAAACATGTGCTAGATTTACCCACACATCAGGCATATGAACAAAGATGTTTCCTGCAATAGCTTCTTGTACTTGTGTAAAAATTTCCTTTGTAATATCAAATTGACCCCTTTCAGCTAGCACAATGACTGCCCCATTTGTAGCATAAACATTTCCTGGTCTTTATGCCAACACTTTACAATGGCTACCCCATTTGTAACATAAACATTTTCACTACAAGCGCAAACTATCCTTGTGTAAAGTAAACATGTGCTAGATTTACCCACACACCAGGCATCTAAACAAAGATGTTTCCTATAGCAACTTCTTGTACCTGTGTAAAAATTTCCTTTGCAATATCAAATTGACCCCTTTCAACTAGCACAATGGTTGCCTCATTTGCAGCATAAACATTTCTTGGTCTTTGTGCCAACACTTAAGTGGCCCCTTTTATGACATTAAGATCCTCTTGAGTTATTATTATACTCCTATTTTCCAAGAGAAAAATCCCCAAGGCCCATGGGAAATGAATGATGAGCATTTGAGTTTCAACTTGGTTTCAGTTCGAAAAGGGGGCATTACATTATACAAGATTTTTTAACAACATAATAATTTAATCCACCTATTTGGGACTATAAAATAAAAATAGATGAATTAATCTATTTTTAATTATAGGTTCTTTTAATCTAGAATATGATAGAAAGATAAAGCACAATACATTGAAGGACACGTAAAATGTTCTAAAATAAAGACTAAAATATGTTGCCCATAAAAAAACAAGAAAGAGGAAAAATGAAAATATAACATACAGATGATTCATTTGAGGTTTTTGATAAGATCTCATTTAACTATGTCAAATGGATTTGGAAGGGACAAAGCATATTTTCTTGACAAATTTTGAGGTAGCTTATCCATCGTCATTGTATGCATCATCTTCTCTTGGAATCTATTTCTACAATGCACCAAGAGAAGATGATGCATACAATGATGATGGATAAACTACCTCAAAATTTTAGTCAATCAAATATGCTTTGTCCCTTCCAAATCCATTTGACATAGTTAAATAAGATCTTATCAAAAACCTCAAATGAATCATCTGTATGTTATCTTTTCATTTTTCCTGTTCCCTGGTTTTTATGGGCAACCTATTTTAGTCTTTATTTTAGAACATTTTTTGTGTCCTTCAATGTATTGTGCTTTATCTTTCTATCAGATTCTAGATTAAAAGAACCTATAATTGAAAATAGATTAATTCATCTATTTTTATTTTACAGTCCCAAATAGGTGGATTAAATTATTCTGTTGTTAAAATTTTTTTGTATAATGTAATTTGCCCCCTTTTCAAAATGAAACCAAGTTGAAACTCAAATGCTCATCGTTCATTTCCCATGGGCCTTGGGGATTTTTCTCTTGGAAAATAGGAGCTAGCTTTGGTTAAAGCTTAGGAAGCCTAGACATCATCATCATCTGGATCATCTTCTCTCATACTCTGTTTCTGCAATGGTTCATCATCTTTAGAATCAGAGTATGCATGTCTCCTTCGTGATTTTGGTGAAACTGGAGAATTTGTCTCGCCATCATCAGAGCTTCTAACCTGTAGCTGCAAGAATATCTTGGGAATTTTTTGCATCATCTTGTGCCTTATCACTCATATAATTTTCCTCATCTTCCATGGCAACATCAGGTTCCTCCATATAAGAATCATAAGCCTTTTGGTCCTTATCCTTTTTCTTTTTCTTCTTTTCCTTCTTTTGTTTCTTCTTAGACTGACCAACCTCATCATCGTTATCACCCTTGTCCTTATGCTTACTCTTCCATAATTCCTTCACACGTTCAAATTGCTCCTCTTGTTGCATCACCCACTGAAGTTCTTCCTCTTGCTTTCTCCTTTCCATATGAATCCTTCGTTCTTCATCAACTTTTCGTTTTGCTTCATCAGCTAAGACAAGTTGGCATGCTACTTTAATTGTTTCTTTTTCTTTAAGCCAATCATATGTTTTTAGTTCCATGTTTCCAAGCATACATAAAGCATTTGATGAGTTTTTATCCACCTTAAGTGCATCCCAAATCAATTTTAGGCTTAGTTGGATCTCATTTTGAGCATGAGTCATGGCTAGAAGACATAGAAATGAATCCACATAATCAGGAAACTTGAACAATATTAGCCTATATAAAAGATTTGATTTTTCAATATCATGTAGCTATTCAAACAACCTAGCAAGATTAAATAGTGTTGTGACTTTATCCCATGGTAACTCAAGTGAAAAACTACCTTCTTCTAGTTGATGGAAGGATTCCATATCCTTAAAGCACACAAAAAAAACTACAGAATTGGCACTAGGGCTTTTATTTATGAATTCAACCCAAATGCCATTTCCTAATGCCTCCATAAAAGTTTGTTGAGCCAACTCTAGTTCATCACACTCAAAATGAAGAACCCCAATGTTGTTTAACAATTCAATGGGTACTTCTTCTCTGCTCTTCTTCAGAAGAGACTTTTTTTTCTTAAGAGAATCTAAGGCTACACGGGGGTTTGTCGATATTAATAACTCACCCATCTTGATAAATGCATGGGCATCATGTGGATCTATGCTAGTTTCATTTCCTAAAATTTCCAAAGACTTCTCTGCCTACCCTTGTTGAGCATATATATGGCCTACAACTTTTAAGCTCTCACAGTTCTCAGGGTGGACCTCCAGAACCCTTTCAAAATTTGAGAGAGAACTCTTAAGATCTCCCAACTTCAATTGAACCTGTCCACAAAATCCTATGGCCTCTAGCTTTCCTTGATTGATGCCATGTAGTAGTGGCCATCGGTATCATAATCACCTTTGTTATGATAAGATCATGTAAGATTATAATATAAATGAGATTTCATGAGAGGGTGGTAAGTTGAAACAAGAGTTTTCTCAGTCAACTGTTCCACAAGAAAATGTTTCCCTGTGAAGAAAAAATGGTTTGCTAAATGATTCAATGACATTGCACAGTACGGGTATAATTCAAAGGCTCTACGCATCTTTTCCATTCCTTCATGAACAATAACTTTTTCACTAACTATGAGAATCTACAATTAAAAAGTGCACAAAACTGACCACATAGATTTTTCCCCATTTCAAACAGCAAAATTGCCAAAAAATGTGTTTAAAACCTGCAAATAAAATGCAAATAAAATCACACTGATTTTCGCACCAAAAAAAAACCATGAGACCATAGATTTTTGCTTACTATTATGCTTTGATAGATTTTTTCCAAGCATCTATAGCTTTTTTGAAATCACTTGTTTTAGGCTTTAAGCCATAGCAGCAAGGGAGTGAATTTTTTGATAAAATGTTTTGGTAGACATGTATGAAAAATGTGGTAGCATAGACAAGGAAATGAACTTTGGAAAAAATGACTCAAAGAAATGTGGTCTCATGGTGATGGAATGCCATGAAGAATGTCATGACAAGTGAATTGTTATGGATTGTCATGGCATTCCATAACCATGAGACCACATTTCTTTGAGGCATTTTTTCAACCAATTCACTGCCTTGTCTATGCTATTGCTTACTATTATGCTTTGATAGATTTTTTCCAAGCATCCATAGCTTGTTTGAAAGAACTTGTTTTAGGATTTTAGCCATAGCAACAAGGCAATGAACTGTTTGATAAAATGCTTTCGTAGACATGTACGAAAAATGTGGTAGCATAAACAAGGTAGTGAACTTTTTGAAAAAATGCCTCAAAGAAATGTGGTCTCATGGAATGCCATGACAAGCAAATGCAATTAGCAGCTACTCCTAGTTATTAGTTATGCAATGTGAAGTAATTGCATAACTGCTTAGGTTAACTTTGTAAAAACTATATTGTAATTGAAATTTTGTCATCTATCAGCATCTAGTTATTAGTTATGCAATGTGAAGTAATGCTTTCAGTTTGAAAGATGTGCAATGCATGTAATCAACAATTTGAATATAAACTAAAAAAATCTATTTTTTATAATTCATTAGTTAAACTCTCTATTTTATTTGCTCTCTATAACTCTATTGCTATGGAAATGCCTTTCAATTAAAAAAAAAAGTAGTTTTTGTCTCTTATTCTACAATTTTTTACATTTTGTCATCTATCAACATCTAGTTATTAGTTATGCAATGTGAAGTAATGCTTTGAGTTTGAAAGATGTGCAATGCAATGTAATCAAAAATTTGAATATAAACTACCAAAATCTATTTTTTACAATTCATTAGTTAAACTCTTTAGTTTATTTTCTATAAATCTATTGCTATGGAAATGCCTTTCAATTAAAAAAAATAGTTTTTGTCTCTTAGTCTACAATTTTTTGTTGCTATGTGTAGAACATTATAGATGGTTCAGTGTTGAAGGTTGACTATGAATAAATACCATGCATTTGATGAGAGAATAGCCGATGAGAGGGACATGGAAAAATATCCATGTCCATGTAATGATTGTCTTGGTGGAAAGGTGAAAAAAAGAAGTCAGATTTATCAACATATGATAAGATATGGGCATATTGGTATAAGCCCTTAGAATTTCAATTATTATGAAGATATGATAAAATGACAAAGTGTGAGAGATGAAGAGGAAAAAAACATAGACATGAAGAGGCAACAATGTTAAATGAAGGGTTTGAAGTTGATAGAATGTTGAATGAGGGTCTAAACGATGATTGGGACAAGTTGATGGAGGATGCTTGAAAGCCTGTGTATGCTAATTGAAAGTTAAGTCATTTGACCAAAATCCTTCAAATTCTTAACTTGCAAGTGGTGTTTGGTTGGACAAATGAGAGTGTAGATTAGTTATTGGAATTATTAAGTTCGTTGTTACCACCTGACTCCACATTGCCAACAAAATGAAGTTAATGTAGAAAGGAAATCACTAAGCTAGGCTTAGGGTATGAAAACATCCACACATGTGTGAATGGTTGTGTATTATTTTGCAAGAATCTTGCAAGTGAGAGTGAATGTCTGAAATGCCATGAAGAGAGGTATAGACAAGGGTTGAAATCAGTTGTGGTTCCTAGAAAGGTTCTTCACCACTTTCTGGTAATCCCACGATTACTCTGAATGTATAGGTGTAGAGACATTGTTGAACTTATGCAATGGCATGCCCAAAATAAGAACACTGATGGAAAACAATGACATGTGCTTGATTCTAAGATGTAGATGGAATTTGATAACAGATGGCCTAATTTTTCTCAAGATCCTCGTAATATAAGGTTGGGTTTGTCTCTAGATGGGGTGAACCCATTCTCAAATCAAAGTACTAAATGGCCAACTTGGCCAATGTTTTTAATAAATTATAACGTGCCTCCATGGTTAGCAACTGAATCATTTTTCTTAATGCTATCATTGATTATACCAGGAAGCAAAAGTGTGACTTCACATATAATTGATGCTTATCTAGAGCCATTATATGATGAGCTAATGGAATGGTTGAAAGGAATTGAAGTAATTCAATCTTTATGGGATGGTCATTCAATCAAATTCACTTTAAGAGCTTCCTTATTGTTTACGATTCATGATCTTCCTGCATATGGCACATTGTCTGGTCTTAGTGTACTACTTGCAACTTTAAGGATTTTTTGAGGCACTCAAGAAGTTTGTGTAAGTGTATTTATTGTGGACATCATGCTTACCTTAAAATGGATCATCCATATTGTCAAAAAAAACATGGTTCAATGGTCAAGAAGAGAATCATGAAGCACCATTGCTAATAACAGGTGATTACATTGCTAAGAATGGACAAAAAAGAATGTCATTTATTAAAAATCATGGGATTGTTGGTAATAGATATGATCCATGTAATGAAAGAGGTGTAAAAAGGTTGTGCATATTCTATAAGTTTCCATACTTTAAGGATATAGCCATTAGGCATACTGTTGACTTTATGCATATTGAGAAAAATATAGCCTATGCTATTATAGATACTCTTTTTGGTGCTTTTGATACTATTTCATCACATGAAGACTTTCAACAACTAAAGATTCGTCGAAATCTTTGGGTTGAAAAATATGATGATGAAAAATATAGAAAGCCTAGTGCTCATTATGTCTAGACAAAGGACCAACATGCACAATTCTTATAGTTGATGTCTCAGACTCACTTTCCCACTGGTTATGTAAGTAGTAGTATTAGAAGCCAAACTGACATAATATCTTAAGAGGCCTCAAGACCCATGACTATCATGTCATAATGGAGAATATTTTACCTATTGTGGTAAATCTATTAAGTTTGGAAAAGGGGCCAAGATTGGCAGTTATAAGGTTGGGCCTAATATTAAAGAGAATGAGTTTACATGTATTAGATCCTTCGAACTTTGATATTTTGAGGGAGGAGGTTGTTGAAGTCCTTTGTCTATTGGAACAGGAATTTTTGCCAACAATATTTAACATTTCTATGCATCTTTTGATACATATACAATATGAACTAAAGCATTGTGGTCCGATAAGAACAAGATGGATGTATCCTATAGAACGATATATGAAGGTTTTGAAAAAAAATGTTCGTACTAGGGAAAAATCAGAAGGAAACATATCTGAGGGATATTCAATGCAAGAGGCCATGGGATATTGCACAGAATATATGAAGGATTTTAAAAATGTCAATTGGCGTGTATGGGATGATGAAGAAAAAGAGACAGCTTTAGGTGAAGTATTAGAATGCAATGGATGTCTCTTTAAGCTATCACATCAAGAAAGAAGTGTGATACATGCCTATATTCTTCAAAACACATATTCGTTCGATAAGTGGCATAGGTAAAAAAAATTACACAATAATTTATTTACTCAATTGGATTTACACATTTATATTATTAATCTTACTATTTGTACGTTAATATTGTATGTAGAAAATATGAAGAAGACAATCATGCTTGGATGCAACATCGACCTCAAAAGCATAGACGTCATGCTGATTTGATTGGAGGTGATTCTTTTCCAAAATTTGAATGGATTGCTAATGTAGTCAGTGATGCAAAAGAAGAATGTCAAGATATAACAACAAAGGAAACTGGGCTTTCACAATCTCCACATTTATGGGCTATGCGTTTCAGTAGAATGTGGGCATATGGTAGTCATTTAAGAGTGGAAGAAAAAGACAAAGGAAAGACAAAATTGTGATTGTGTTAGTGTTGAATTTCTTCACAAAACTGAGAACAAATTTTATGTTGGATTCATCCAAGAAATTATTCTAGTGGACTATGGTGAAAATAGTCCTCTATTATTAAAATGTAAGTGGATCCAACCATCTGCAGTGCAATTTGATGAGTATGGATTTGTACGTGCAAATACAAGACAATTTTTATCAGAGATGGATGAGCCATATATTTCCCCTCTTGAAATTAACCAATCATTTATAATTGATGATGTAAGAAGCCCATGATGGTTGTATGCCATTCAAACAAAGTCTCATTCAAAATGAAAATTCATGCAAGTTGTTGATATAATGCTTGATGGGAAATATGTTAATTTACAAGAAACATTTGAAGAAGTGGATAAAGACGATGATGGAGTGTTTGAAGAAGAAATTTTGATTACCAATGAAGAGATTGGGAGAGAGAATTCATTGCATGTCACAGATGAGGATGAGGAAAAATCAAGCAGATGTAGACATGAATGATCAGGATTTTGATCTTGCTGGCAATATAGGTGATTATGATGATGTCTTGTCACCTAAACTTTGGTTATATGTATGGTGTAATTCATTATTGAATGTAATAAAGATATGAGTATAGGTATGCTTATTCACTATTGTTTTACTGATACATTTCTAAATGTAATCATCATTATTCTTCTAGTACATTTTATACAAAACCTGAGATGTTCATTGCTTATTTGAAGTACATTTAAAGTTAGGTCCAATCATTCTTCTTAGTTTTATTACTTTGGCTGAAATTTTGAAATGAATTTTGTTTAGTTAGAATATAATTTCTTGTATGTCCTATATGTTTTCTAGATGCGAACATATAACATCTATGATTTAATAATAGATATCTATACATCTTAACATTAGGTGAACTAAGAATCCTCATTACAAACAAAGAAAATATCTCTTAGGTCTAACTAACACTGAAAACTAAAACTAAGAGACCGCAAAATTAGAAAATTGTTCAATCTTTTCAATAAAATGATATCTAAAATACTGCATTCTTAATAAAATCCAATACCACACTACCACAATAGTCAATATATAGGTATGTGCGGGATGGCGATACATATAGGTCAATGTACAAATGCTTATCGCAATACCGCGACAACCAAATATGAATACCGTGGGGTGGCAGTGAGAACATGTTAACAACTAAAGTAAACCGCAACTCGACAAGGGGTAAATAGTGACAATGCGGTATGGCGGTGAACAATCACTAAATCGCTAGAATTAACTCACTGTCCTATGGGAGTCCAAGGGGGTGTGCGCGGGGTGTCAGGTACTGCTAACCCTACCATATTGCTACCTCGCAGCTGTCTTATATGACAATGGTATGGCGGTGAACAGTCACTCAACCACTAGAATTAACCCACCGTCTCATGGGAGTCCAAAGGGGTGTGTGTGGGGTGGCGGTAATACTAACACTACCTCGCAACAGTCTTGAAATGATAGAGCAATAATGCGGTACAATCTTTCAAAGATTTAATGATTACACCGTTCAATTTCCTAAGATCAAAGGCATGTATTCAAACTCGAAATATGGGAAGATTTTGAAATATTTTGCATGAATGGACATTAATAGTGAGGTGATCAAGCTCAACACCAAATATTACTTGGGACTCGACAACATTTTGAAAATCATTCACATAGCTCAATGTACCGAAGGCAAGGGAGTTCAAGCGGGAAGACTCTACGGCTATTATTTCACCGGGTAAGTTCATAGAAACCCTCTTTAGCAAGTGTATAAGAACTAAATTTTCTTCTACAAGTAGACACTTACAGAAATCAAGTAGGAGTAAATTCTTCATCATTCCACCCAAAAGCAGTTAACTTGCGAGTAAAAAGGAAGAGTCCATAGTTTCTAAAAGAGAGAAGAGGTCCCTGCAACAATCCATTTTAGATGTGTTACCTAATTCTATAAACAAAGGATTCAAAAAGGTGTTTAGAGATAAATCTCGTGGATGCAGAGACCCAATTATCCCTACCTTAGATTTGGCCAAATTGATAGTCCCAAATGTCTTTGTAGATGTTGATTTTATTAAAGTATTGGCACAATATTATCACCCGACTACCAAGACTATAAGAATTCTAGATGGTTCACCATTAGTGGTGCTAACAAAAGAAGCAATTATAGAGTGTTTAATGTTAAAGAAGAAAGCTATCACTAAGATCGACTTGGACAGAAGTGAGGAGGATTATAGGAGATTAAGAAAAACTTACAAGAGTGATGAACTTCCTTTACACATGAAAAGGGGTGTAAACAATAGGAGGATACCTATCCCCCCCCCCCAATTTGAGTCATTTGTCATAGAAGACTTCCAAGTATATTTCAAAAGAACATATTTTTCTTTGTGCCAAGTGCTTGGAATAGATGTTGAAGAGAGGATGCCGACCTATCTCATGATGATGGAAATAAAGATACAAAATCCTGAAGTCAACATTGAGTATGACTTTGCTGCTGAAATTGAGAAAGGGCTACAGGTGATCCCACAATACTGGTTTACAATTTTTGGCCAAATTGGACACTAAACTAATTTTTTCTAACTAAATCTTTACTTTCAGGCACTTATAGCGGCTTAACTGTGAGGAATTTGAAGATGATGTAAACTAGTGATTTGTGACATTTTGTCTATAGATTCTAAATATTTTTTTTTCAAAATTTTTGGAATCAGATTGCACTTCTTTTTCCATCTCCTTCAAAAACTAGTTTTTATCAGTAAACACTAATTTTAAGGAGTGATGCTCACCGTATACAACATAAATTTCTTTTTATGAAGGATAAAATTCTAATTTTTTTGAATTTAGATTTGTAACTATGATATATAAGTAGTTCATTTGGTTTCATAGTGTTTTATTGAATTTTTTTCCTTAATCGAGTTTCGAAGTCAATCCAATTACAATTCAAACATAGGTGGACTGTATACAACATAACTTTTTTGTATGTATCAAAATTCTTTTTTTTTACTAGATCAAGGACATCAATACCTATCCTAAACATATTTTTCAGAATTTTATTTTGATAATATACTATTTTTCCACGTGTGCAAAACAAAGAGCTTGATTTTTGGTGAAAACCTATGTTTAATCAAACTAAAAAAAACAAATACATAATAAAACCAAAACATGTTTAAATTATATTCGATGGATAGATCGTTCTAAGGACTACCATCATCTAGTTGGGTCTGTGAATTCTCCTCCATTTTCATCCTCAACTCGAGCTTCGAAGGGAAAAATTTTGCAAAAAATTGGTGCCAGAGGGGGAGATGGGGGGAGAAGGGGGAAAAGGGGGGTTCAAATGAACCCAGGTTTGAGCGAACTCCCTCATTTCCATTGTCTTTGTCATTAAAAAATGCAAAAAAAGTGAGTCCCTTCATTTAATATGGTTCGCTCAAACCAGGGTCCATTCGAACCCCTTTTGGGTCCATTTGAACACCCCAATTCATGCGAACCCCTAAGAAGCAAAAATAAATAAATCATAGGAGCGTTTTTACAATTTTCCTTCCTCACTGGAATTATAAACCAGTTTTGTGGGTTTACCCTTAAATGAGGGATTTTTGCAAGTAAGAGAGAACTTAGCTCCCATCACTTTCAGGAAATACTCTCTATTGTTTCATTTAATATTGTACCAAAACAAAAATAGATGGACTAAAAGAATGTGTTTGGGAATGAGTGATGATGAACATAATAGGTTGCCTGTACAAAACTGGTGTTACATCTAGGATAGTAGATGTAAAAATACGAATTATGAAATATTTCATGATGATTTCGTAATAAAGGTCATGGCTGCTCTTGGTCATATTTCACCAAGATTTCCTAATAAAATCATGCAAGTATTAAGACCTTTAGCATTGAAACTAGAGTAGGGACACACTCACAATTTCGATGACTGGTTCTTCTTAGCAGACCAAATAGTAATAAGGGTCTATGGGTGTCCTCAAGCCCCACATGTTTTACCTTAATTTTTTTTCTATTTGAATTATATTTTTAGAATTTATGTGGCAAATGTTATGGATGGAGTAGGATGTTATGGAAAGACAAAAAATGGGACATTCCTCCCTGGCCTAATTGAATGCGAAGACCTATTCGTAGGGTTTGACACTCTTGAAGAACTATAGAACTACTTGAAGATGAGGTATTCATTGAAGTCACAAGGAGAAAGGATCTTTGATCCTGAAGGGAATATTAATTTTATAAAGCAAACACTTCTCACTAAAGTTGAGATTACCCATGTAATGGATTATGAAGAAGATGTAATAATAAATTGCTTTACAATTGATGAAGTTTTTCAAAGGAAGAGGAAATGGGAAATCATAAAGAGGCTTGAGGAGGAGAAGAAGAAAATGGACATTGGATTCCAAGGATTAAATGTTGAAGAAGGAGATCCTATCAAATGGATGAACTTAATAATTGACAACTTTGAAATATTATATGTTGAACCAGAAAAGAAACCAAAGGGTCAGTCTTCAAAACCCTCCAAGCTACCAATCAAACCAAGTGGTATTTTAATCATAAATCCCCTACCAAAAACTACCATAATACAATCAAAAGCATCCCCTGAGTTGCCAAGTCCTAAAAGGTTGAAGACACATGGAGTGGCCCCCTTAGTGGCATATGAAATAAGTGAAGGAGTAGGGGATACTGAAGAGGTAGTTGATGTACTTTTGAATTTTAAAGATGATGAAGTTGATTAACCATAGCCTAAGCTTGTAATTGATGCTCACAAACTAGAAGAAAGAGTGGATGTAAATGGGAATATTGATCAAGAAGTGCATGATGATGAAAGGGTGATTGTTGCCCTTAGATTTATTGAAGATGATGAATTTATTCAAACTCCCAAGTTTAAGGATTTTTGGTTTAAGATGAAAATGAAAGAATTTAAGGAGAGAATCCAAATTAATAAGATGAGCACTGAGGAGTGACAACATGACTAGATTTCTACCCATACTTTTGAAGAACTTAGAATTAATGAAATTATTGTTAGCCCCCAAGAAGCAAGAAAATTAGTCTTAGAAAGCAATATACTAATTATTTCTAGGATGGAGTTAAAAAAGATATTCTTACTGGATCAAGTAAGAAGCCAAGAAGATCCCATGTTGGTTTCTAAATTCAATTCAAATGAGGGAATGAGTGGCACAAGTTACAATCCAAGACTTGAAACCCTAGCCTTTTGGACAAAGTAAAAAAGAACAAAAAAACCAAGATTGCTTGATGTTGTAAAATAAATGAGAGGGACTTCCATGGTAAAGACACTTCAAGACACATCAATATTGGAGGCAACTACTATGACAATGAACTCAAAAAGATTTACTAGGGATGTGGTTAAAGCTATGGAGCTTAGATTGGCAGAATATGAGAAAGCAAATCCTAATTTGAATGATGAAGTGAATAGGTTATTCATAGAAAATGTGAAAATGAAAGAGCAATTGAAGGGAGAAGGTCCTTCCCAAAGAAAATAATTAATAGTATACCGACCCCCTGCCATCCAAACTAATACAGGTGCAATCACTTTTGAACAAGTAAATGTGCTAAAACAAGAAATTGAGAAGTTGAAAAAGACTAATGAAGAAACAAAGGAAAGAGCAAAGAGATAAACCTGCAGGGTATTGGAACAAATATTGGCACATAGGCTTAAACTAATTGTGGAAAAATTGAAAAATGTGTATGAATTTTATGTCTCCTTGTCTCCAGCAGATGATCAGATAATAATGTGTGTAGGAAAAATAAATATTCCCTAACATAGGGAAAATAAAAAACCTACACCAACAATGGAATTGAGAGAGACATGTTTTTTTGAGTAGTGTTCACAAACAAATTAGTGTTATGATAATTCTCAGTCGATGGGGCAACATGTGTGTGGGTGTTGAATGTATTGAAGTGATGGTGTAAAGGTGGTTGATTTGATTGTTGAAAGTGTGATGTGAATGTGGGGTTTGAATTGGTTTGTTGTTGAGGAAGCTATTGTAAGTTTGTGTTTTGACCTGATCCAAAAAAGGTTCACAATTGAATCAAAGATGTGTTCATGTTTGGTGCAGTATTGAATGTCATTATTTGTGGTCTTGAGAAGGAACCAAAAGTCCTTCATACCTTTGTAGAAATATTTTGACTTGTTGTGTTTTGACTTGTAGAGGTGGTGTTGGTCTATGGTGTTGCATTCTGGGATGTGCTACCAAATAGATTGGTTGATTATGGACCTATAGTTTGTGGTGTATGTGGAATTGTATTTGTGAATTGTGTACCTGGAGTTCAAGATGTTGGTGACGTGTTAAAAAGTGGATTCATGATTCTTTTACCAAACATTGTTGTAGGAGATGTATTGATAATGGTTTCATTATGTGAAGTTCCTCCAAGGGCATACTTGTGTGTAGCTATGATGAGCTAGCATTTTTAGGTGGGGTTGTTGCATTAAAGAAACCTTGTACAGGTTGTGTAGCTTCTGGTGGATGTTAAAATAGTTCTATGACATCAAAACCATTGGGATTTTTTTTCTCCTTTTTGTGTGAGTGACAAAATGTATCTATTAGGGTCTGAAACTACTAGCTCATCTATGATTCACAATATCTTAGGATCTTGCAAGGCATTATAAATTTCATCTTGGGTGAGCCGTGTTCTACCTCATCTAAAGTATAATTGTTGGAAGGTGATGCAATTTGAGGTTTTGCACTTGGTGGTTCATTTGAGGATGACCCAAAGCACATGGTGCTAGTGGATTGAAGTTAGGGCCAGCTTGTTACGAAGCTAAGGTAGAAAAACAAATTCCTACACTAATCTTGAGAAGAGAATAATGCAAAACTTGTATAGATATTTAACAATTACAAAAAATTAAACAAAATAAGTATAAAATATCATGCATACCATAACTCAATGATTTATGTGGGGAAAAACATTTCGGGAGAAAAACCCCACACTCTAAAAGTCACCTAATATATTATTCAAAAATCACAAAGATTACAATATACTTGCAGAGCAAGCTTCTCACAGAAGTATCACCAGTCAGAGATCTAAAGGCAACATGACCACTATCATACTCTCATAATACATCACAATACATAGCTGTAATACAACACCCTCATACAATAGAGTTGCCTTCTATGGCAAGTGGAGCTAATAAAATATCAATCGTTGGATTGAGACATAATGATGAATGGTCCATATTTACAATAATAAAGTGTATATAAAATTTGGCCTCCAGGGACGTTGTCCTCCGTCGTCATCGGTTGAATAGTACCTTATGTAATTGCAAGGTTGAGACACATTTTCTCATTAAATCTCCCACTTGTCAAAAAACTTGCAAGGAAAATGGAAGGGTGTCATCATCATCTCTTAATTTTTAGGGGCCAAAAGTCCCATAATCTTTGAACACCATCTAAACTTCTCTATGCTCACAGGATTAGTTAAAGAATCAACAACATTCATCAAAGTCTCTACCTTAACCAACTTCACCCTGCCATCTTCGACCATATCTCTTACAAAATGATATTGTACATCAATGTACTTGGTCCTGACATTAAATGTTGGGTTCCCTAATAGACATATCACACTTTGATTGTCACAATAAATTGTCACTGCACCTTGTTTTATTCCAATATCTGAACACAGTCTCTTAAGCCAAATGGATTCTTTACAATCTACTTCAGAAGTGGACAAAGCAACCATAGCTTGTTGTTTACTCATCCAACCAATTGCACCACCAAATAAAGTAAACACATAAGAACTGGTGGATCTTCTGCTATCAACATCAGCTACCCAGTTTGAATCCAAATAACCATGAATATCAATGGAAATATCATCTTCAGTCATATTACTATGATAACATAAGGAATGATTTGAGGTACCACACAAATATCTAAAGACTCTTTTAATTGCATCCCAATGAACTCTACCAAGATTAGACATATATCTGGAAAAAAATCCCACTGCTTGAGCAATGTCTGGTCTAGTACAAACCATAGCATACATCAAACTTCCAACTGCACTCTGGTAAGGCACTCTACTCATGTCTTCCATCTTTGATGGAGATGTTGGACAATCTGAAATAGACAACTTTGTTCCAACTAAAATAGGAACACACAATGGTCTATAATCCTGCATATAAAACCTCTATAAAATTGAATTGGCATACTTACTTTGGCCAAGCCATAGTTTTTTGTTTAGTATATCTCTTATATATTCCCATCCCAAGAATGTGTTTAGCTGCACCAATATCTTTCATTTCATATTTAGCAACAAGTTGAGCTTTCAATTCTGAAATCATACCTTTCCCTTTACCAATAAATAACATATCATCAACATATGATGCAATAAATAGGAAATGATCACCATCAATTTTTTTCATAAACACAATGATTTGATTTAGAATGCTCAAATCCTAAACTCAACACATACGTACATAAAATTTCTAGTACCACATCCTGGGACTCTATTTTAGGCCATATAAAGATTTCTTTAATTTGCAAACCAATTTACTTTTACCTTTCACCACTTAGTGCTCTGGCCATGTCATATAAATATCCTCCTCCAAGTCACCATGAAGGAAATAAATTTTCACATCCATTTGCTCAACCTCTAAATCATAAGTAGTAGCAATTGAAAGAAAAAATCTAATGGATATCATTTTTACAACAAGAGAAAATATCACACCATAATCAACACCCTCAAGTTGAGAGTAACCTTTCACAACCAACCTTGCTTTATATTTTTGAACACTTCCATCTGAACCAATCTTTTTCTTAAACACCCATTTGCAACCAACATTTTTTCTTCCTTCAGGTAAAGGTACAAGATCCCATGTATCATTCTTTTTCAAAGTTGTCATTTCTTCATCCATAACAATCTTCCAGGATTCTACATCATTCATACCTAATGCCTCTTCTACTAATCTAGGTTCATCCATGTTATTATTCAAAGAAAAAATATATCTCCAATCATCAGGTGAATACCTTTTAGGTGGTTTTCTATGCCTTGTAGACCTGTGAACAAGCTGAGTTGGAGGTTCTTCCTCCTCTTTTGAAGATTTAGAGCTAGATGAGCTCTCCTCAACTTCTTGTCTATCCATGGGCCTCAATTCAACTTTCTCACGTGTAGAAGGAAATTGAATCAAATCTTCTTTACTTTTTTTTTGGATACAATGTAACATAAGAAGACTTAGTTTCTCTAAAAATAACACTTCTACTATGTATTACCTTCTGTACAAAAAGATTCCAAAACTTGTACCCTTTCACACCATAACTGTATCTGATGAAGATACATTTCATAGCCTTGTTCTTCAAATATTTTCGCTTCTCCTTTGGCACATGTGCATATGCCTCACAACTAAAAACGAGCTAAGATGTATTAATGAAGGCTTGTGACCTGACCATGCCTCTATAGGCATCTTATCAACAAGGAATGATGTAGGAGACCTATTAATCAGGTAACAAGTAGTGACAACAACTTCAACCCAAAACCTTTTTTCTAGACCAACACCACTCAACATACTCCTAGCATTCTCCTTCAGTGTCATGTTCATTATTTTGTGGTGAATATGGAGTTTTTTTCTGTCTAGGAATACCACAATCTTTATAGAATTTATCAAAATCATTAGAGAAAAAATCATCACCATTATCAGTCCTCAAACATTTTATTTTCTTTCTAGTCTGCAACTCAACCATTGCTTTAAATTCTTTAAATCAACTAAAAACTTTAGATTTACTCTTTAGAAAATATACCTAGGTCCTACTATAATCATCAATAAATGAAACATAATGTGGATTTACCAATTGAAGGAACATCTACTAGACCAAATGCATCAAAATGAATAAGATCCAATACACCACAAGATTTATGGGAAATTGAGTAAATTGAATATAGTTTTGTTTTCCATAAATGCAATGCTCACAAAAATAAAATTCAAGATTACAATCAGACAAACCTTCAACAGGGTTTTTTTTTTTCAAGGCCCTTAGACCCTTTTCTCCAATGTGGCCAAGTCTTTGGTGCCATAACATAGTTTTCTCTGCAGGTAACTTTGATTCAAAAGAAAGAGTACCCTTGGGTACCCAAAAGCCATGATCATCTGTTGAAGGTGAAACCATCACTTCTTCCAAAAACTTTCTTTTCATAGAAATAATATTTCACTCTATTCATAAATAACAAGGATTAAAATATACTTGCAAAGCAAGCTTCTCATAGGAGTATCACCACTCAGAGATCCAAAGGAAACACAAACACTAGTAGACTCTCAGAATATATCATAATACATATTCATAATACAAAACCCTCATAAAATAGAGTTTCCTTCTAGGGAAAGTCAAGCTAATAAAATATTAGCCATCATATATGAGACATAATTATGAATAGTCCATATTTATAATAATAAAGTGAATATAAAACTTGGCCTTTAGGGATGCTGCCCCTGAGCCCCCAACTAGGGTGCACTGCCCCTGGACCCCCTTCTAGGGGGATGATCCCCCTAGACCCCTTGTGGGGGGATCCCCCCATACCCCCTTGTCATTGAATAAATAATACCTTATGTAATTGCAAGGTTGAGACACATTTTCTCAACATATCTGAGTGATCCATGACTTTACTTTTCCTTTGTGACCTAGTGAGGACCATATAAGACTTGAGACTATGTTTTTGGGTTTCGTGATTTTGATTTTTTTTAGATTTTTTTTATTTGGGGATGTATGCAAACTAAGACTGAAAGGAAACTAGACTATTTTTTTTGGGATTTTCTAGAAATAAGAATGCAAAATGATAGTAAGATTGGACTATGTTTTGGGGATTTTATGATTTTAGCATTTGGATTTTGAAAACTATACTAGAAAAATGATGATGGACCAAGGTAATAGACTAGAATATCAAGACCTTTGGAAGGAAAAAGACTAAGATGCTTGCTCAGATAAAAGTGAACCTAAGCTAGACTTATGAGTTTAAGGTATGACTTGTGGATAAGTTGTGTAAAATATTTTGAGGTCAAGACACTCCAACAGATGACTCTAGCATGATCAATGTCTCGTAAGTTTCCTAAGTTCAAAATACAAAGGTGACCATCTATTATGCTAGATGACAAATGCTAAGCTAAAGGATGTAACCTAAGCTAGGGAAATGGTAAAAGTGTTGAAAGCAAGGGAGTAAATGGGAAATTCTCTAGTCTATATGTAAGATCACTATTTAGATTAGGATTGTAGTCTAAAAACTCAATAACTAACTCAAAATTTGTATTTCCAAAAAATGTGTTTGACAATTTTGACAAATGTGGTGTTGAAAGGCATAGATGCGATGTTCTATATTTTTCACAAATGTGGCTCAGAACGTAACAAATATGGTGAAGGACTAGATAATTGTGAAACATAGATAGATGCAACACAATTTCGAACATATGTATGTTTTTTATTTTTCCTAGGTCTTTATGGACATATGTGGTGTAATTTCTAACATATGCGGTGTAGATTTGGACAAATGTTTACCAATTTTTGACCTAAAATCTAATGTTTCTAAGTGATTTTTTATTTTGGATAGTTTCAATTTTAGTATAGAAAAAACAAGTAGTTTGAATATAGATTTAGCTATTGACTCTTCAACTCTATTGGTATTACACAAGAAGACAATATTAAAATAAGTACAACCTAATTGGTCGTAGATCAGGTTATCAATTTATATCAAGCTCACACAATAAAATACTAGGCCCTTGAATTAATGACTATAGTATATTAAAGTCACATACTACCTTAACACCTCTTACCCTAGAAAGATAAGCTCTTTGTGGGGGGTTAATGTTGCCTTAACAAGGGTCAGTACATGGTGAGTAAATTCACATGTTGATCTTGTTGTGTCGCACCAATAATAAAATGAAACCAAAAAGGACTTTAGGCTTCTAAAAAAATTGGTTCATAGTGGGTAGAACTTCATGAACACCATGACATACACAAGCGCAAGATTGAAATATCAAACCTCACATTTGGAATCACTCGAGACCACTAAGGTACTTCTTGTATGGTAGAAGTGGATGGAGCTCAACTTTTGTTTATTTCCCCTTTGATATAGCTAGCTAGAAAAATGTGCTTGAGGTTGAACCCTAGGGTGTACTCCCAAGAAAGCTTCCTACTAAAGAAAAGGAAATGATTAAGTGTTGTTATTTCTCATCACCTAGGAATCACACATAGTGTAAGAGGAGAGGATGTGTACAAAACACATCTTCAGTGACAAGATTGACCCACACGTGTGCAAGTGCATAAGACACAGTAAATAGTTATTTTTAAGCACCAATCTGAATGTTCCTAAGTTAAAAATTACAAACACACACCTTGTAGGAAATGGATTAATAGTTTTGATTCATTGTCTTCTCCCAAATAATCATCACATAGCTAAAAATAAGAAGTCAGTAATAAAAAATCCCTAATCTATCAAAATAAACTTGTAGAAATTAGACATTTTTACCTTTCTTGATTCACAATTAGATGTGATGCAACATAGATGCGCTGCAACATAGATTAGATGTGATACAAAACATAACAAATTTGATGCACTAGTTTAAGACCTACAAAAACAAAAATTGACCAAATATGCTAAAACTAACAACCCAGATAAGATGAATTCAATGTTAGGATATTAGAAAAATGACCGTTAGCCCTATGTAATGATAAACAATATCAACCATTATTAAATCTAAAAAAATTCAAAAGCCACAATTAGGTGTGGTGTAGAAGATGAAAAATACAGTGCAAAAAACCTCACATGCGTCGAACAATAGATGTGGTGCACCAACGCACAAATGCATCACAAAATTTATCAAAGGAATTGTACTCCAAAATAGTTGTGGTGTTTCTCAAAACAAATGTGGTGGACTTCCTGCAACTTAAAATTTATCAAAATTTTCATCAAAATAGTTAGTTCACGTCAAGTTCATGAATTGGTCAACAGGGAAAATCAGGAGGAAGGCATGAATCATCGATATCAACCACAAAACTATCTAATTCAATCCATAGAGACCTAATCTAACAATGAAGCACAAGATGATAATGGAAATCACATAATAAAGCAATAATACCTCAAATCCAAAGCCAAAGTTGATTACCCTCCATTTCTCTTCTCATTTTTTCTCGTTAGCTCTTAGATATGGAATGTGCATAATCTACAATTTAAGCTCAATGTAGATGCAAGATAGAAAAATCTCAAAGAATGTGGTTAGATTGAAATGAAGTTGATAGCTTTCTTTTATAGAAATTTAGATATGATGAACGTTGGAGATTAATAGGTATAAAATATAAAGATCAATGGTGTAGGATTGTTGAGACAAAGAATAGGTGGATTAGTTAACTCCAAGATTAATAAGACAACTGAGCTAAATATAGAGTTAACTCAGCTAATTATGGAGATGACTGATTGCATGAGAGATGAAGTGGAAGAAAATGTTAGATAGAAGATAAATTTAGATTTGCATGAGAGGATTAATAATTAATTATTATTCCATGTGTAAAGTGGGCTAAATAAATAAAATGAATAATTTCATTTATTTAGAGAAGAGATAAATTTAGATAAATTAAATAATTGAAATAATTAATTAATTTAGAGGGTGGTGCATGAATATTTAAATAATTAAAGTAATTATTTAAGTATATAACTATAGAGGAAAAGGATAATGAATAATTCAATAATTAAAGATAATTATTTAATTTTAGATGAAAAGTGAATGAATAATTAAATAAATAGTAATAATTTATTTAATTAAACTATAAGAATGAAGTAATTAGTGACATAATTAAATAAATTAATTAATCGAAGAAGAATAAAGATAAAGTGAGTTAATTAAATAATATCAAAATATTTAATTAATAGAAGAATATGGAATTAATAAACAATTATTTAATCATGTGGAAAAGATGTAAGTACAAAAATGATGTTCGTAGGCTTAGGATATTTTTCAGTGTCTACAAGAAGCATTAAGATTGTGCTAGACATGATTATGACTTATTTGAGGTACAAATTTCCTTTTCCCCCATTTATTTAACCCACTAGAATGCATGGTTTGGGTTGTTCCCTAAAGTGATGAAATCCTTAGAGGAAATAAAATCAAATAATTTTGATCTCTAGTATTTTCCTTGCAATGTGAGGAGAGAACATGCACATTGATTTCCTTGGGGATTAAAAGAAAATGAAAGAGAAAAATAATTCTTTTGATTTCCAAGATCACTTTATTAGTGAAAGGAAGGAGAATACACACCAATTTGAATCATAAGCACAACAAGCAAGCTATTCAATTACCCTTAAAAAATTGAAATGTACAAATAATTTAGTAAAATAAATAGATCCTTTGTCAAGAAATTTCACAAAAAAATAATTAGTAGTTTTTTTCAAAATAATATTCAAACATAATTTTAGCTACACAAATAATGGTTAGGCTACAAAAAATAGGGATTATACTACAAAATATAATTAATGATAAAATTAAATCCCAAAAAATGAAAATAGAGAAAAATAAACACAAGCACTAATCTACATAGGAAAAGCAAGACAAAGTATAGGAACTAATCCATGAATATGACCTAGGAAAAGTATAGGTACCAATGTACAAAAGTACAAAACAACACAATATAATGAATAAGATACCTAGCATAGATCATAGGCTTCTCATCAATAATTTGACCCTTTCTTATGTTTAAATGACCCTTTATACACTAGCCCTACTTAGTGTATTTTTGAGAATAACCCCATTAAAAATCATTTAATACACTTTAATTCTTGACACCCACTTAAAATGCTTAAGTGGGACCAAGTCGTAAATAGGGGCAACTTAGTGCCACTTGGCTCAAAATTCAAAAGTATTTCAAATTTCTGGTGGGATATTATTGTCTTATCCTTGAGGTCAACCTGTGATGTGGTATTTTTGGGAAATTTTACATAATTGTGTATAAATACAGGGTTTTCTCTCTCATTTCACCCCCATTGATCCACTCATTCATTCAAGCAATCATTCCTAATCTTTCAAGCACTCAAACAATCATTCAATCAAGCATTTTCAAGCATATTAGAGCTATCATTTGCATATCTTTAGATTTCTTCTTCGAGGGTTTGGTGAGTTGTGGCATTGCATGTTGTTCATTCATCATTATCTTTTCATTTCATTTCATTTTCAAGGGTTTAATTACCAAACCGGGTTTTGACCAAGGCAAACCCATATTCATTAACCCTTAACCCTTTTTTCCCTCTTTGCATGTGTGTTTTGTAGGTCTTGTATGTAGATTTGTCAAAGAGAAAGGTGTTAAAAGGTGTCATCAATTCATCAAAGTCATTCAAAGTCAACAAAACCCTAAGAGAAGCTTGGAGATCACCCATAGACCAGATTCTGCAAATTCGGATCTGGGAACTTGTCAAGAACAGAAGTGTAGATTGAAGACTATAGATTCCTATCCCAAATTTCCCAAGATTCACAAGTGGACTAAGTCACCATTTGTGGTGAATTAGTCCCACTTCCAAGCCTAAAAAGTGTTTTCTGTAGTTTTGGATACCCTTTTCACTGAAACGTGTTCTGGAAGAATTTCCCCAAAAAAGGACTAAGTCGCCCAGCTTGGTGTAAGTGTCCTAGTTGGCTTCAACCATCATTTCTACAAGATTCCAAAGGTCCTCTACATCAAATTTTAGTTTCTAGGTGCACCTCTGCAGTCCCATTCATTTATGTTATTGTTTGTTTGCATTCTTAGGTCATTTTTGCATACATCATTGTGTTTTCAAACATCTTTCATTTCTTTAGTTTTCATTTAATAATTAATATCTTTCATTATTTTTCTACATTTAGGACACTCTATTTAGGCATATTTAATTCATATTTTCATTATTCTTGAGTGGGGAACTACAATTTTGGCATACCTCTATCCTTTTAGGTGAAAAACCCTAGAAGTGTTAGAGAGCCTTGTAGTGCCAAAATCTTTGTCCACACAAGGAACAATAGGAAACTACAAACCATTCCTACTTCATTACCATTACCTCAACCATATTGATGAGTTACATTTTTTCATCCATTTTAGTTAGAATTCACCTAGTTTTGTGTCCATATTAAGCTTACCTGTTTACCTTTTTTCCCTTAAGTTTCCATGATATTTTTAAAAGATTAAAGTTAATTGATATGAATAGAGGGATGCAAAAAATTTGGTGATTAATCACTCATAAGTACTAATTTTGGTGGATATTGTGAACAAGGATATTTGGAGGTTGAAGGAGCACATAATGGAACCTCCCTAGAGGATCTCATGGTCCCTTTTTGTTATTGTCTTCTAGTTTCTGATAATTAATGGTCTGGTACTTAGGTTGTTTAGGTGGTTTTGGAATGTTTGGAAAATAGTAGGCCATAGGCCACATTACTATTTTCCTAAAACCAATCGAGCAATTTTGGTTGAACACTTGTAATCAGAAAATATGTCTATTCTAGTAGTTTGTTTTGTATTAAGACATATATATGCTCTCTATCGAGCATGAAACAATCTTAAGTTTTCATTCTGTAGTTGAAATTAATATTAAGTTTTCATTTTGTAGTTGATACTAATATTAAAACTACTGAAGTGTTGAATTTGTGTGTGAGATAAATGTTCTTCTCCATTCGACCAGTTGGGAGAAAGGGTCTGCTCCTTACCAACATTTGGATTTTCTTTTT
>VDFB02201279.1:0-19172 GCA_007258455.2 Sequoia sempervirens | reverse complement strand
CCACTTGCATTCCCTAGATTATGTTTCAATGTCTTATGAGTGGCTCATGCTTTTTGAACCATTATAGAATTTGAAGATTTTTGTAACAAAGGGGTGGGATGAGTCCAAAATTTGATCCAACTACAACATGTTCAAATTTCTTTGATTGATGCTAAGACTTATTTATTGGTTTTTTCTGTCAGTGGAAAATTATTCTATTTTCCTCATCCTATTGATGGATCATGGAGTGGGATATGAAATGTTGATGCAAAATACACCTACAAAATTATTACCAAAAGCATTCTCAATCACTTACATAGACTTTGGAATCATATCTGTTGTTAATTATTTTATTGTTTCATGATATTGATCTATTGATATTGTGTCCACATGTTTCTTTGTTTGTTAACCTCCATCTTATGTTGATCATTGCTTCACATTATGATGTTTTTTCTACAAATTCTTAGACTCATTGTTACTACCATGGTTTATATGAATTGAAATTAATTTTATTGGTTCTCTTTCTATAGCAACAATTGCAGTCTCTAATGGAAACATTGAGCTTAATATAACCTCACTACATAAGATGTGCAAAACCAAATAATCTTCTCAAACCTGCCATTTTTTAAAATCACAATGTTCTACAACAACTAAGATGTGGAGTAAGTACTTTGAGCTATTTGACCAATTTCAGATGAATTGGATTTTTCAAGAATTAATTGTAATGTTTTTCAAGTAGTTATGAATGGAGATGATTAACTCTTTGGTATTCACTAATGTGTTGTAGCTTGTCCTTGAAGCCATAAGGACCAGTTGTGCTCGGTATTATACCAGATGAACATTTTTTGAATTTCTCAATCACTTTGGTCTTCTTGCTCTAGAAGTTTTGGAGGGAAAGTATGCCTCTTTGATTTGTTTACACAGTTTAGGTTTCATAGGGTCCTTATTAAATGTTTGCATTGGCCTTTCACCTATTCTTTCCTGACAACATGTAATGTCTTTGTGATTTTATTTGATTGTGTATTAGCTTTACTATTTATTTGCTACTAAATCTGTAGGCTCATTATAAATCTTTGAACATTCCTATCCTAATAATTTGGAACTAATTCTAATAAGAGAAGTGCTTCCTCCAGCAAAATTTGTTTATTTCTTTAGGTGATATAGAGTCTAAGGCCTTGAATTCAGGTTGTTATTAGTGGAAAAATCAAAGCACTTTGAAAAGCAAGAATTAAGTTTTCCTCCTTTATTTTGAATTGCCCTAGGTATCTCTACTTGCATTCCTTGGATTATGGTTCAATATCTCATGAGTGGATCATGCTTTTTGAATCATTACAAAATTTGAAGATTTTTGTAGCAAAGGGGTGGGATGAGTCCAAAATTTGATCCAACTGCAACATGTTCTAATTTCTTTGATTGATGCTAAAACTTATTTGTTGGTTTTTTCTATTAGTGGAAAATTAATTTGTTTTCCACATCCTACTTATAGATCATGGAGTGGGAAATGAAACACTGATGCAAAATACACCTACACAACTATTACCAGAAGCATTCTTAATCACTTACATGGATTGTGGAAATATCATATTTGTTATTAATTATTCTATTGTTTCATGATATTGATCTGTTGATATTGTTTCCACGTGCTTCTTTGTGTTGTTAATCTCCATCTTATGTTGATTATTACTTCACATTATGATTTTTTTTCTGCAAGTGATTAGACTCATTATTACTACCATTGTTTATATGAATTGGAAATTATTTTATTAGTTCTCTTTTTGCAACATCAATTGTAGTCTCTAATGGAAATATTGAGCTTAACAAAACCTCACTACATAAGATGTGCAAAACCAAATAATCTTCTCAAACTTGCCATTTTTTAAAATCACAATGTTTTACAACTCAAATGTGTAGTAAGTACTTTAGGCTATTTGACCAATTTCAGATGAATTGGATTTTTCAAGAATTAACTGTCATGTTTTTCAAGTAGTTATGAATAACTCTTTGGTATTCACTGATGTGTTGTAGGGTGTCCTTGAAGCCATCAAGATCAATTGTGCTGGGTATTCTACCAGAGAAGTTCATTTTTTGAATTTCTCAATCACTTTGGTCTTCTTGATCCAGAAGTTTTGGAGGGAAAGTATGTTGAGCTTTGATTTGTTTGCATAGTTTAGGTTTCGTAGGGTTCTTATTAAATGTTTGTAGTTTTGCATATTGCATCTTAATTTTGATTTCAAACTAAACTATTGACTTTATCTTCTCCTTAATGACAGTTATGATGATAAGACTATATGTGAAAAGATTCTAGACAAGAAAGGCCTTAAAGGCTATTAGGTTTGCCTAAAACCTATATAGTTATAGATTCATAATGTCTGGACAAGCACTATTATTCACATCTATTTAAAAATAATAGAAATGAACTATGGCTAACGTTAGATTATCATATATATTTTATTACATTCTAAAACAATTTTGTTGTTATTTGTTAAATGAAAGCATTCGTTTTGTGGTTTTATTTCAATTTAATTTTTCTTTGATCCATCATTCACCATTGTTGCTAGCAATGAATTTTGTGGAGTCTTGTAAATCTGAGGGTTGGATAGATACATTGATGTTCATAAATGAGTTTTCTAATATCCAGGATTTAGTTTTGTGGTCTAGATTGGTACTAGTACTAAATACCCAGCTAATAGTAAAGAAAAAAAATGAGCATGCTAAACCCCATAAGGGTGAAGACTGAGTTGCATGAAGATGCAGAGCCCTCAGGACCCTTCATTATTTATATGGTTTTGGGGATGTGTCGGTTGTGATCAACATGTTGCTTGGAAGAAATAGAAACCTGGACCTCTACAAATGCCTCAGTTTGATGGGCTACTGGTTGCTACTACTCATACTTTATGTTCTTCTCTTGATAATCCCTCAACTAAGGAACTACTACACTGATCATGGCAGGATTAATAGTCATTTGGTGCACAAGGACATGCACAACTCTTTTACTAGCAATTACACCCTATGTCAACTAACAATGAAGCTTGGTAGCATATGTGTGTTGCTCGATATACATCCTATTTTTTTTCCTTGTTCTTTTTTGACTGGTTAGTTTTGATTGCATACACCTACACCTACATCCATGTAAATATTTGAGAGTCACTTGGTGCAGTGATTTAAATGGTTTTGGATGCTTTCAAATTCAATTATTAAAGATGTATCAGATGTCTTGGTAATGTTGACTATAGCACTTACATACGATACTTGCACAATATGCATATTGCTTTTATTGTGTCTGTACAAATTTGATTGCTCTGCTTAATCAAGATCTGAAAAGAGGGAGCATTGCTTACATATGATCATGTACAACAAAGTTTTTGTTTATAAAATATTATTATTAAACTCAGGTTTGGACTAGGGAATTATTTTTTTTGAATATGGTATATGCACAAGGCCTAAACCAAGATTAATGATTCTACAAATTTTTCTTTTAATGTTTCCATTTTAGAAGGTTAATTATAATTGTGTTTCTTCCTACAATACAATTGATTTCATATAGAGAGAATTTATGCATTTCCATGAAAATCATTTGGAAATAATACTTGTATAAGTTGAGAACATGGAGGCTTTTAAAAGAACTTAAATATGTAAATTATCAATTATATATATATATATATATATATATATATAAGGGCGGAGGAGAGGTATGGATATATATATGGTAATATATAGAGCATATATATATGTATAAGCAGAGAGCAGGAGAGGAGAGGAGAGAGTAGAGAGAGAGAGAGAGAGAGAGAGAGAGATTTCTAAGCAACTAAGTTATGAACTCAAAGTCCCAGTATGCTTGTCTTTGCATCATAATCCTAAACTTTCATGAACTCAAAATTCTTACCATAGCATAATTGCTATTTTGTTCTAAATAGAGCATAAATTTGAAAAGATAGTCTATGGGAAAATAGATAAAAAACCTAATTTTTTTCTTGCAATAGAAAACATGACTTTTGAAAAAACAAACAGTGCTAAGAGTTTGGTACAATAAGCCATATTTAACATTCTTGATTCACATATTCCAGAGAACTCAATGGCAATTTTGAGTTCAAGATAAGTTAATTAGTCAGATAAGTAATCATTAGGATCAACCGTGGTCAAATTAACTATGATACTTTGTCCATGTCATTATATAGTAGGAAAAAAGGGTTAATAAGCGTGGACTCCTTGGAAAAATAAGGTCCTATTAGTGGTTAGATAGGGTATATTAATATGGATGTCAATTTTATATTCAACAAAAAATCAATGTTCAGTATGTCAATGGGGATGACATCCAAGATTGCTACAACAATTCATGTCAAAACATATCATCTGTTGTATAAAGACATATAAATGATTAATAATGATTACACACTTTTGATATTTTATTATTTTAAAAATAAAATATTATAAATTCAACAACAAATCTCTTATTAAATTTATAAGATATTTTATATAAACTACAATCAATGTAACCATTGCACTTCCTTTCAGTACAAATGCTAATTTAACATTTTTTTTTGTTAATACACTCACACATTTCACTCCACCCATACTGCCACTATAGATTATACCTCTCAAACAAACAAAAACTTGAACAATTGTGTGGAATGTGGTTTGAGCGGTTTTCCTTTTAGTCTGCTTGACTTTGGTTTACTTGAAAAGTCTTTTCTACTCTGGTTTACTTGAATCTCATGAAATAAGAGGTACTTCTACTTCCAATTTATTCTCCTTATTCTTGACAAATAATTCAAATACTCCTTTATCGTGCCGTATACAATACGTTGCATACTTTATCAGGTTATCGTGTCGCATCGAATACGTTGCATACTTTATCAGGTTTTCCATTATTTTCTTTGATGTCTTAGAGAAAATATTGACTCTCGTTCACACAGGGAATTGGGGACAACTTCAAGTCATTCTTTAGATATTCAATTAGAGGCGCTCAAACCCACATAGAAGGAGCAATGGTGTGTTGAGCGTGTAATGAAAATGTTTTGGGCAGCTGTAGCCATTGTTTTGCTCTTGCATGTTAATGGCGCTTGGTGTTGTCCAAGGCATGAAAGAGGTTCCCTTTTGCATTTCAAGGCATCTGTTGTTGATTTGTCCCATCAAATACTCGATTCATGGCATGGTTTCAACTGTTGTGAGTGGAAAGGAATCCAATGCCATCCTCGCACTGCTCATGTCATTCGTCTCGATCTGCACGGTTCATGGGATGCTTATGCTTATGATTATGGTGGTCGTCCTAATCTCAAAAGGCTTCTGAGTAATTTAACTGGGGATGTTCTTTCCCCACTGTTCAATCTGGAAAAGTTGGAGCACTTGGATGTCAGCAGGAATGGATTCAATTGTGTTCCCATCCCTCTTGGATTGGGAAAACTCAATAGTTTGTGCTACTTGGACTTGTCAAATGCTGGGTTTAGTGGAGATATTCCCACGGAGCTGGGGAACATGTCTACTTTGCAGTTTTTTGGATCTCTCTGTCAACATGTTGGATGGTCCCATTCCCCCAATGTTGTTGACTGCATTTCCAAACCTCCAATATGTTGATTTGAGTTACAATCAATTGGAAAAATTCCATCCCCTTCCAGGAAGCTTCACTACCTTACAAAGCTCGATCTGAGTAGCAATGCATTGATGGGTAAAATCCCCCCTTCCATTGGCCAACTATCATCTCTAGAATCACTTGATCTAACCAACAAAAAATTAGAAGGTGCCATCCTTCTCAACGTTTCAAATCTTTGTAAACTGAAGAGAATTTCCTTGTCCTCCAACTGGTTCAGTGGAGTTTTTTCAGTGTCTCACCTTGATAATCTCAGCCAACTTGTCTTCGCATTTATTTCCGATAATATTTTAACTGTAAAGATCAGTCCAACATGGATTCCAAAATTCTCTTTACAAATGTTGGCATTAAGCTCATGTAACATGCAAGGAAGGTTTCCAACATTCCTAATAACTCAGTATGAGGTTGAGAGTGTGGATTTGTCCAACTGCAGTCTTTTAGGAAATATTCCCAGTGGATATGGAGTTTCAATTCTCTTGTGTATCTCAATCTCTCATAATCACTTTGGTGGAGTTCTACCTCCTTCGTTGATGGGAAGTCAATTGTATATTCTAGATTTGCATAGCAATAATATACAAGGTCAGCTTCCGCAGCTTCTTTCTGAAGAACTGTCGATGTTGGACGTGTCAAAGAATCAACTCAGTGGATCCATTCTAGCAGAAATTGGTGAAAATGATATTGGACATCTGTTTCTCTCTCGAAATTATCTCAACAGTAGCATTCCACCTTCTATATGCGACATAAAGGTTATGGATCTCTCAAATAACAAGCTTACAGGTAAGCTTCCTACTAGTTTCAAAAGTTGCTCTTTTATAATTGAGATGTTGAACTTAGAGAAAAATTATTTGGAGGGCAAGTTGCCATGGCATTTTGGGTACATGGTTTCTCTTCAAACATTAAAATTGGGTGGGAATGGACTAAATTCATATATCCCATCTTCTCTTGCAAACTGTACGCAGTTGGAGATACTAGATTTGAACAATTACAAAATGACAGGGATTATTCCCAATTGGATAGGGCAGCTTTCAAATCTTAAGATTTCGATCTTGAGATTAAATAGATTTGAAGGCATAATACCCTCAGAAGTTACAACATTGCCAGCTCTTCAAATCTTGGATCTTTCATCCAACAAATTTTCAGGAATTATTCCAACCAACATCTCATCTTTGCAGGCCATGAAAAATCAAACAGTCGGTGCTGAGATCTTTCATTTTGGAAGTAGTAACAGTGCTTCAATCTATATAGATCGAGTGACAATCATTAACAAAGGACAAGAGATGGAGTTTGTAAGATCATTGGCACTGGTAAAATGTATCGATTTATCAAATAACATTTTAACAGGTGGAATTCCTCCAAACATGAGTTTGCTCAAGGGTTTGGTTATGGTTAATATTTCAAGAAACCATATTACATGCCAAATCCTGAAGACTTTGGGAAAAATGGTACAGTTGGAGTCTCTTAATCTCTCACACAACCAACTGTCTGGAATTATCCCTTTGGAGCTTCAATCACTCACATTCTTGGGTTACTTGGACTTGTCCCATAATAATCTTTCTGGAAAGATACCACAAGGGGGACAATTCTACACATTTGGTGCATTGTCATTTTCAAACAATTCAGACCTATGCGGCCTTCACCAAAGTAAACCTTGTCCGGCAAGCATTCCGCTAGAGATAAATGTTGAAGAAGAAGAAAAGGATGATATATGGTGGGAAGTTGGCATGGAAATCAGCTATGGACTTGGGTTTTCTATTGTAATTGGAGTACTGTGTCTAACCACAACTTGGAGTAGAAAATGTTTCCAGCTGATGGACAACATTATCATTTATCTTTTTGAAAGATTTAGAAAATAGTTGTCGTCTATGACTATGGTAGAAGTTTGTAAGGTAATTTATAAGCTCCCCACTCCATTAGATTTTAGAGACACTACTTTTTTATATAACAATCTATTTTTAGTTTTGTAAGCATATGGTTTATGCACACTTTTATTATATTAGATTTAAGTTTTATTCATAAATTCAATACCACCTGTCATGGCCTTAGCAAAGTAAACCTTGTCTTGCAAGTCTTACAACTACTTGGAACATATTAAAGTGGTGATAGACAACATTATCATTTTATCTTTTTCAAAGATTTAGAAAGTAGTTTTCTTTCATGGCTATGATAGAAGTTTGTAAGGTAATTTGTTAGCTCCCTCCTTCATTAGGTTTTAGAGACATTATGTACTTATGATATAATGGTGACCTACCTAATAATATTGAGGTCAGTCTATTTCTAGTTTTGTATGCATATGATTTATTCACACTTTTATTATATTAAATTTAAGTTTTGATTATAAATTGAAAACCGGGCATTCATTTTGATCTTCAATTTGATGGATCAATCAATTCTTATATCTGCGTGTTTAGAAGATGGTGTTTACATTTGCTTCGGTATGTCTATGTTATTTCTACATGTCTTTATTGAATGACATGGAAGATGGGTATCATGACTCTTATTTAAAGCTTGATTGACAAAGCCTCAAACAACTATTTGCCAGACCAAGCAAGCAATTTTAGGTTAATTGTTCATGCTTTGATATTGTAGGCAGTCGAGTTGATAGTTTGCATGGATAGCAAGGAGTGTGTAAGAGTGAATAAGTCAGTAGAAAATATGAAAGGTGGACAATCTTGCCTACACTAAAAAATTATTATGTCACTGCAAAGTATAAATCATTAACATATTTGATTAAAACATCTTTCTATGACCTTCATCTCGAAGTTTCAAATCTTCAATTTTATGCAATCAAATTTAGAAGTTTTTAAAGCATTTGCATCATCTATTTTTTAATTCCACTTTAAAATAACTCATAAAATCAAATCTAATAAACTTTTTTGATTATTTTATTCTATTTTTTCTATCAAGAAAAAAATTTTGTTCTTATTATTTTATTATTAAAAATATAAATTTGTTTTTGATAAGATTAAAGGATTAAACAAGGACCTCTACTGTTATAAAAGCCTAAAGGTGATAGTTTAAAGGAAAGAGAGAAATATCAAGAAACTAAACAATTAGATAACCATAAAAATGTTAATTTTTATATATATATTTTTATTAAATGATAGTTATTATTATTTTTTATTAAATGGTAGTTATTAGTAATGGTAGTGGAGAATCTATTTTATGATAGTTATTTTTTAAGATCAATAATATTATTAAATGAATGGAATATTGTATTGAGGAAGAAAACAATATTTATGGAATTTGTATTTCTCATATAATCATGTAATTTAGTTTTCTATAAATATTAATTTAGTTTTCAAAAATATTTAGATTATTATAAATATTATGAAATATGAACTTAAATAAATTTAACTAAAAAAAAGTACTTGAATCTTAATCTAGTATTTAAGCTATTAATTTACACAAAAATAATTATATTTAATTTTCAAAATTTAGTTTGATATAATATTTATACACAAAATGAGTACACTTGTGTGTGTGTGTGTAAAATTATTATTTTATTTTTTATGAAAGATATTTTCAAAGACAACTTAAATTCCATGCCTTAAATTTACGCATAGGGCAAGAACATAACCTACATTTTTTTTTGAATTAAACATGTATAAACACCATTCACTAATTACTATGCACATATATATAAGAACTTGTAAATTACGGAGATGAAATAAAAAGCATAAAGAATAACACAAAACTATATGAAGTTTACTAGTATTAGATCAACCAAGAATATATATATATATATATATATATGCAATAGAAAGGCACTTGATCTCCATGAAATGAGGACATAAGTCCTCATACATGGAGTGGTGGTGAATAAACTACCATAAAAGTAGCATGAGGTGTCGAAAGTGAGTCAACACCTCAAAAGACTCCTAACTAACTTGACACCTCACATGAGCAAGATGAAAATTACAAAGATGAAATAGCAAGTATAAAGAATAATACAAAAGTATACGAATTTGACCAAATGTATTAGATCAACTAGGTGTACATATATAGGCAAGAGAAAGGAACTCGATCTCCATGAAATGAGGACATGAATCCTCATACATGGAATGGTGGTGAGTAGCCTACTACAAAAGTAGCATGAGGTGTCTAAAGTAACTCAACACCTCAAAAGACTCCTAACTAACTTGATACCTCATATGAGCAAGTGTTAAGGGACACCTAGGTAGGATTAAAGCCTAAGTGTATGCAAAACATACAATAACACCCCCCTTAAGAATAGCTTAGGTGGGCACAAAAGAAATGGGTCTCGACTACAAGGCTTGGTCAAGTACCTATGTACAATGCAATCTCTTGTAAATGGAGAAAGATAAAAAAGCCAGTGGGAAAAATATCCTCCAAAAGAGAGATAAGATGAGAAGGATAGAAAACCCTCCCTAAAGATGATGTTGTTGTTGTTGTAGATTGCATGCTAAGAAGAGCTCGTAGATGAATGAACTTTCTCTCAGTAAAGCATTTGGTGAAAATGTTAGCAACTTGCTCTAAAGACTAGAAAATGTGGGGAAAGGGAAATCTTTGAGTTTTCACCTTAGGGTTTAACACCTTTCATTAATTTTCATTAGAGAAAGGGGGTAATGTGGATGTGATAGAATGGAAATGCAAAGATGGAATGGGGGTTTGATGGATTTGAACAAGGTATGTGATTGACTTACAACCTAATAGGTGAGTCAACTAGCCCTTAACCAAATCTAGAAATGCCCTAATAATGAAATGCAATGATCCAATTATCCTAATGATGCAAATTGGTGTTCTGATGCAAATGCAGAAAATATGAGATGTCACAGAGAAAATTGGACATCAGAAACAGAAAGGGGAGGACATTGTGCACCTATAGTACAAATTTCAGCCTAATTTTCAAGGTTGTTTCCTCCTAGTGTGTCACTATCCTGCTCGATATTTTGCAGCTTTGTTTTTACAGTCCTTCGATGTCAAATCTGCACTTCTATTTCTCATATGCAAACTTGTCAGATCATTGTCAGATATTTCTATAACTAATTTTTCTTGGGTTGTCAATGCTTAGGGTTTTGAATGCATCAACGAATAAAGTGTCTTCAAGACCCTTTCAATCTTCAAAAATACCTAAAATCTACACATTCACAAAGAGAGGAAATGTTGTGCCATTTTTCACATAATATATTTATATGACACTAAACTTCCACTTATACAAATTGCAACACCAAATCAAGTGCAAATAAGCACTTGTAGACAATATCAAAATTTAATCCACACATGTTTCTGTTATAAGGTAAAAATTACACTTATACACTAAAAGGGTTAAACATATGGATGAATACAACCCCACCAATTGTGAATGATGAGGGAAGTGAAATAAGTGACCATCACAAATAACAACAAAAAATTCAACTATTTTTTTGAAGAAAAATAACATTTTCTTTCACAAGCACCCCTTTGTTTAAGATAATCATACCTTGTAATCTAGAATGTTGAGGAATTTCAACATATATCAAGGCTGCTACAAAAAGGCATATTGAATTCTTCAACAAATATTTTAATGCCTCAAGATGGAAATCCTACATGTTAAGTTAATTTACATTAATAACTTTCTTGACAATAATATCCTTTGAAAATTAAAAAACCTTATAAAAAACAAGGCCCCTTTAGTGAAGCAGACACCCACTAAGAAAAGATGGTTCGCAAAGAAGAAGAAAAGTCATATAAAAAAGTTGTGAAAGATAAAAATATATAGGTCACACCCAGTTGCCAAGGGATGGTTTTTCAAGGAAGAAAAAATAAGATAAAGATATGGTATACTGAAACAATAAAAGCTTGAAATAAATCACTAATAGTGAAGACATAATTAAGTTCCAATATTTTAATAGACTTGAACCCTTCAAGGCTATATGGAAGCTTGTTAAGACTTGAATAGTAAGAAATATATGATTTTTATAGAGAAGATAGGTCTATGATACTACTTGGAATTTGTTCCAGTTTTTCACATTGAGAGAGTCTCAAATATTGGATTTTTTGTAGACAACCTATGGAATAGGGTAAAGCCTTTACAGAAGAGCATTCTACTAAGCCTAAGCATTTCGGTTCCAAGAGGTTACCTATAAAATATGTAGTTTCTCTACTCTAGAACAACATAAAAATTCCAAGTAGTAGAGCTATGTCTTAAACTTTAGAGAATTTGGTTGTTCAGTGATCAAGGAACACCTTGTCAAATCAAACTTGAATAAAGATTTGTGAATGGAAAAAGAAGGAAGCCTCTATAAATTTGGACACCAATTCACTCGACAAACTCTGAGATTTTTGTGCATCTGCCAAACATATGTAGTTATTGGTTAATTTACTTATAGGTAAATTTATGGAATAAATTCATTCAAGCTCTTATGCATTTTAAATTTAATTTTGTGTTTAAATAGGCTACTTATTTTTGATGTGAATGTTCATCCTACAAATAGACATCTCAAACACTTGTGCTAGACCTTAATCTTAATTCCCTCATCCTTTTCATTGTGTATTATTTGAATTCCTTTCATCTAGCAAAGGTGCTTGATTTGGGTAAGACAAGACTTAAAGATGAGCTATATGGCTAGAAACGCAAGTAGGAAGGTGGCCATGCATAGCATCCTCAAGGTTAAATTTAGATTTTTTTGGACAATAGAAAATTATTAGGTCACAACAATTTTCCAAATACTATAGAGATTAGAGGGAAATAATTATAAAGCTACAAAACATTAATAAGTCATATTAAAATCTATGTATATGCAAGATACAAAATCAGAAGCTGCTAAATAATTAAACCCCAAACAAATATGTGGACTAAATTCAACTCAGTCCTTGCTAAGTACTTCACTATAGACTTATTTATCCATGCTCTACAATACCAATCTTCATAGAAGTTCACTTGTTGCTTTGAATTGTAGTAGCCCTCAAAGAATATCAAACTTGAAACAACTACAAATAAATCTCCCCCTTCCAAGAAATATAAGTCATACCAATAGCACAAGCAGAGCATTGATATGTTGGCATTCAACATTGATATTTCAATAAAAATGTGATACTCAAATCTGCTAACATTTTCTTACAATCTAACAAACCACATAATATTCAATAAATAACTGTTCCAAAGTAATAAAAAACCCATTGAATTTAGACAACTGGGGAAGAGAACTGGTAGGCTGAAAAATTACCTCTTACGAGCACAAGAGGTTGACGGTTGCCAGTCATCAAGGACTTCCACATGGGTATTCCTTGCAATTTTTAGGGTCTTCCATCATTCTTTTCTTGGCATTTTGTCTCTTAATGAAAAAATCAACATAGCTCAATGTCACCCATTGTTAGCTTCAAGTGCTCATTAGAAGTAACCATTGTCCGAATCAGGAATTAACTAGTCTACTACAAGACAAAGGGATTTATACAATTATTCTTTTATGCTGAAGGAGAAGGGCCTTGATCCAACAATACTGGCATTATCGTAAAGAAGCATTTTAGATGCAGATAGGGATCACAAAGATAACATAGAAGGTGCTCTCCACACTTTTCAAAATTGACAATACAAAACAACACGGGCATTCCAAATCTCTCCTAAATAAAATCTTACACATTTGCTTTGGTGGAGTGGTTGATAGGTGGAAAAGGACATGATTTGCTCAAGGCCACGTATCTTGAATTTGGTTGGCACATATCAATTATTATTTTTTTTCTTTATTTTAATTGCAATAGAAAATATGTATTTAATTTTCATACCATACTACTAAATAATATCTAATATGAAATATTATCTTTTATAGATATTCTTATCATAAAAGTCATCTACATGTGTGCAATTTATTGAATGTCTTTCAAAGGTAATATATTTGTTCCACAGTACATGTCACCACCACAAATAATTTTCCAAAGACCCTCTTATATATGATTTATCCAAGGTTCCCAAGTAGAAGTTGTTCTTGGCTCCAAGAGAGAAGGATGCCTTGGAAAATGAATTGGATGTGGAAAGGCTTAAGGTGGACTTGGGCAATCAAGGCTTCCAATATCTGAACAATCCTACTAACCTACTTATGCTCAATGCTTAGACAACAATGATTGACTCTATTGTATCACCAAACTTGCAGGATGGTTTATAACTTGTATGCATGTCTTCTTGTAAGTTATACTATGTAATTGGAGTTGCTAGAGTATATGATTGATCATTCTAAGTGAATGAATAAACCTATGTAGAACTTAGGAGGCTCAAAAATGTATTGCTTACTAATATTTCACTCAAAGCCCTAAAAGAGATTGTAGGATGCATTCACTCATTTCAATGAAGAAAATAGAATTTTTTAAATAAATAAAAAAATTCTAAGGGACTACGTGTGGGACACTCTCAATTTAATGCAATTTCTCTTTTTCATTGCAACTTGTTATGATGGAGTATTATTTATTATGGAGTATTATTTATTTTGGTTATGACAAGTTTTTCCATAAAAAAGATATTAAAAGTATATATACCTTAAATATAAGGTTTAAGTTTAATCTTTGTAATTTGAAATTTTATATGTAAACTAAATATTATTGCAGATATGCAAATCATTTGCAATAAATATGTTATAGTTATTAATATATTACAAATATATATTTTATAAGTTTTAAATTTGATATTTGTAATTTTAATATATATAGGTGATCCCACAGTGTTTACAATTTTGGCCAAAGTCTAGATACACTGAGATAAACACACTCCACATTCAAGCACCTATAATAGGATTAAAACCCCAGAAAGAATCAGGAAGATGATGCAAACCAGGAGCCTTTGGCTCAAGTATTTTGTCTGTAGATTCTAAAAATACTTTTTCACTCGGAAACCTGATTGCACTTCTTTTACCATCTCCCACTAAAAAATATTTTTCAAAAACACATTTTTAAAAAGTGATGCACACCTATGTAACGAGATAACTTTTTTCCTTGAAAGATAAAATCTCCAATTCTTTCAAATTTAGATTTGTGAACCCTATATCTAGGTGCTCCCACCCTGGTTAGATAGTTTTTTATTGAATATTTCTTTTTCTCTCTTTTAATCAAGTTTTAAATTCAAAATCCTCACTATAATTCAGACATACTAATCGTGAGCAATTCATCCTTTTGCATCGTATGTAATTTCAAAAATTCCTTTTTTTTTTTTTTTGTTGGGATCAAGGACTCCAAATAGCTGGAAAAGTGCACTCTATTTTAAATTTTTTGATAATCTTCTATTTTCCAATTTTGTGCAGAATGTAGTATAGAGTTTTGTTTCTAATGAAAAACCCATTTAATAAAACTTAAAAAAAATGCATAGATAATATAATCAGTTTAATAGATGCTCAAAATTATATTCGCTGATAGCTCGCTGAGGGAACCCCATACTAGTTGGGTTTTTGAGATCTTCTCCATTTTCATTCTCAAATCAAGCTTCGAAACAAAAAATTTTCAACAATTCTAGTGCCTAAGGAAGTAAGGGTGAAAAAAGAGGGGTTCAGCCGAACTAGTGTTCGGCGGAACATCTTGGAAAGATTCGGTCGAACATGGGTTCGGCTGAACCCATGTTCGGCTGAACCACCAATCCATGCAATTAAAAAAAAGAAATTGAAAGCAATTTTTTTGTTTGAAGAGTATCACACAGGTCTACTGCACCCACTTAAATATTGTTTTTTATGGGGGCGTTGGACTGTCTCTACTAACCCAATTTGATATGAAGAATGGTAAATTCAAAATTTCCTTCCTTCTAAAAGTGTAAAACCCTAATTTAAGTGGCTTCACCTATATATGTTTCGTTTATTCATTTTATATTCAAGATGATTCATTTGCAATATCACTTAAACATACATACAAAAGAATAAATACTAGTAATTGCACCTTCGTGTGCAATGGGTATGCTAAAGATTTGTGGAAGATATAAAAGGGATAAATGTGGTATAGCCATGAGAAATTTTAAACATCCAACTAAATGTATGTTGCATTTTGCAAATGAATTGAATACATAATATTTGTATTTGAAAGGCAATGGAAAAAATTGTATTGTTGCGTAATATATTTAGAAATAACAAAAATTGTCAAAATCTTGTATGGATTGAATATGCCATCCACATTTTTTGGTGCCGAGCTATCCCATCTGAATGGGTCTCATAATCTTGTACATATTGCTTTTGAGTCAATTTTCTTTGTGGCATAATTCCTTGAGACAATAATTATACCGAAATATAATGACCTTCAAAAAAGCCTACCCCCACCTCTTCCTCCAGAAAAGCTACTTTCACTTCAGAACTTCGTAGAATTTGGAGAAGTAACAAACTTAGTCTAGAATTCACAAGTTATCCATAAATTTTGAAATTCTCAAACAATTTGTTATGAATATGAATTTAGAGATTTATTTGACAACATATAAAAAAAGGAAAACTTTATCATGCAACATAGATAGTCATCCTTGGTGATGGAAAGAAATATAAATTATTGTTGTTCAAAAATGTAGAGAAACAATTTTTAACTAATTTTAAAATTTCAGATTATAGTATATGTCATGAGAGATCTAATCTTGAGAAATTTTTTGTAATTTGGTGTAGCATTGATTTCATTACAGAAGATATTTTTAGAATTGGCTATGGAGATAGCTTTCTAGATCTAGAGGCCAAATGGAAAGCACAAGAGAGAGAATATGAATATGACAAGAGGGTATGTGATCATGATGGGCCAAAAAAGTATAACATGATGGGTATTTTGTAGGGTGGCACACGCACTTTTTTTGGTACTCCAAAATTAATGAAACGAAAAGGGTTTCCTTTTGGAAGGAGATTCTCTCAGCTTCCAATCATATAAATTATGCTTCTTTACTTTGAATTTAATAAATAATTATTATTCATTTTCTATTTGAATTACTTACTCAAAGTCCTAATTGATAAGTTGATTGAAAATCATCTATAGTTTTCAAACAAGATCATATTTTGGAGTCTAAAACATGCTATACGTGATTCTATGCCTATATACTATAGGATTAAATAAAAAATTGAATTTCATGAAGTTTTAACTAAGGTGGTTAGGATTTAGTTTTATATATTTTTAAAAGTTGTAATAAAAAAAAATCATATAATTAATTATTTATTTGGAAAAAATTACAAAAAAAAATATGCATCACATCAGGACATGAGTCCTCTTAATTTATATCTCAAAAATCTATAAAAAAAAAATACAATTATCATTTTATTGTGGTTAGGCAATGCATTGGGTAATCTACTCTTATTTTTCCCTGAAACTAAGCAATTACACAATCAGATTGAAATTTCAAAATTTTCACCAAATATATTTAAAAAAATAAATAAATAAACCTTAGATTTAGAAACGCATTTCAAATTTCTAAGCAAATTTATTCTTACATATTTTTGAAATGGGAGGATAGATAACTTCTATCTCGGGGCCCCATCAAGTTGCCTTAACTCTGCTTTTTCCATTTTTGCCACTAAGGGCCTATTTGTCTCCATGATGATCCTCCACATAACCAAGAATAAACTGTATGGCAAGTGTCTTAATCATATGATATGAGACAATCTTATATCACAATCACAGTCTATATGTCACATGTGTTACAAGTCAAAAGATAAGATAACAACTAATGACAACTAACACCTTCTAGAAAGATTCCTAGGACCTAAGTAAACTTAACATGTAAATAATTCCCCTAGTAGTGAATTAACTAGGTACAAGACTTTATTTACACCAACAAATATTTTACTTTGATATTGCTATTAGGATTCAACTATATGTAGTTTTTTTAGTCAAACTCATTGACCCATGTTTCATGAGTAGTGATTCATAAGAACCCATCTCTCATGATAATGAATGGTCCACATAGCACTCATTGCATCTAGGTGATGCTCACAAAGGTCAAGCATTGGGCCTTCCTGAGAGCTCACACATTCCAGTACTACTCCAAATCAAGCACACTTAACCATGGAGTTCTCTAAGGTTAAGCCCGCTTAGCTTGCAACCCCATTTGCAAAACCTTCAACAAGTGGACCATTCATTATCTCATGAAACATGGGTCAATGAGTTTGACTAGAAAAACTACACAATTGAATCTTGATAGCAATATCATAATTTGAAGTGTTGTGGAAAATACCTCCTACTTATCAAATATTTTACTATTTTCTATGGAATTTTGGGTACCAATATTTGTTGTTAAAGACATCACTATGATTTCAATATATAGAACAAGAAGTCCATATAAGTTATGTTGCAGTTCTAAGCCATTGTACCCAAATGTCTCATTCAAAAACATCAAATTGTTTTCTATCTATTAAAAAAAAAAGCGTATGTAAGTTGTGCAGTGATTGTAATCCATTATACTAGGCTTGTAGTTTTATGAAATATGATTACTCAATGAAATTATTAAACTTAAATTTGTCCCTGAAATATCTACAAGTAAGGATATAGTGCTCTTCCTTGTAGATAACAATACAACAAAATATACTTGTAGCAACATTTGTTTCTAAAGTAAATTAGCAACGGAACTAAATATAAGTTAACAAAGGCAAGCAACAATAGCCCATTCACAAGAGCAACAACAAAAATCTCCAAAATAAATTATAAATAAAAATACTTGATTTATCGTTTTATAGAGGGAAATTTTGTTATCGACATAGCACCATGTGATGTCAACAAATATTGGAAAATATAACCAACAAAAAAAATTAAATGTATGCAACATAATGAATTACCTGTAATTGTCATCCCGATTCACAAATGGTGCACGAAATAATTTGAACAGGTTAGCCGCAACAAAAGGATAGTTATTCCATTATTTTCCATTGCTTTCAACAAAAGGATACCTCATGTAATGTCTATAGAAAAGCTATTGTATGTCTTCCACAAATATGGAACAAGTAAATCATAATGAAAATTAATTAATGGTGAACTATCTGAAAAGGATCTGTTTAACTCAAAAATTGGTAACTTGTAAAAGCTAGCAGGTAAAAGCTATCATAGGAAAGCACATTTCCAGAGAAGAAATACAAAACCTTTGTTGTTGCAGCTTCTGATGCAAAACTAGACATAGACATGTCCAACATAGGCAATGTTTACAAATTTGTAGATTTGGAGTCGTTCCTTAAAAATAAATGAGGAAAGTTAGAAAGAGATTAGAAAGTTGAAGTTGCAAGATAAAGGATTAAGGAAGTAATGAACAAACCTGAATGCATTTGAATTATATGTCAAAATTTCAAGTGAGGCAAGTAGATAGTGACTTCAACAACTCTTCTTCATTGATCCTATAAGCAACATATGGGCTTTGTTGCATGTGTGTGTATCTTTGGAATGTGAATGCAAGGGGGATGTGAATACCTTCAAGCTGATGGACTCTTGAAATAGCTATGAATGTCAACCCTCGACGGTCAATGTTGTCAATGTTAATTGTGGCTTTGTCAAGTGTAACCTGCCTTGTGATTTATGTATGGTTTGTTGGTGGTTTTTCTAGTGCACTTAAAGAAACTTCTAAGGAATATCCAGTTCCTATATTCAAAACTCCTAAAAATGAATGGCCAATTGACAAGATCTAGTCATAGACTGAGATCTTCTACACTTTAGGCTCTGTGGGACCAAGGAGGGTATTCCTATTGGTGTTCATTTAAAT
>VDFB02201278.1:0-31500 GCA_007258455.2 Sequoia sempervirens | reverse complement strand
TTGGGATTTTGAGGGGTGCTTAGAAATTTCCAAAAATGGAAATTTCAGGATTTTGACCCCTTCACGGAAATCGAAATTTAGGGGATTTCCATCAGGGACAGAAATCCCCCATTTTCGGGCAGGGTCAAAATCCCCTAAACCTCATAACTTTTTTTCTGTAAGGAATTTTCAAAAAGTTCAAAAAGCAACCTAGCCTAATTTTTCATCCTCTATCCACGGGTGCAAAAAATATTTACATATGATCTTGAAAATTTCTATTTTTGGAAAAATTCGATATTTCCACCCCTTCGTGAAAATCATAATTTAGGGGATTTCCACCAGGGATGGAAATCCCCCATTTCCGAGCAGGGTCAAAATCCCCTAAACTCCATAAATTTTTTTCCTAGAAGGAATTTTGAAAAAGTTCAAAAAGAAACCCAGCCTAATTTTTCATCCTCTATCCATGGGTACAAAAAAATATTTACATATAACATTGAAAATTCACTTCAAAATTCCCCTTTTTCAAATTCCAAGATAGGTGAATTTCCCCTAGAGCCTCAAAATATTGCCTCCATCAAACCCAGTTTGGAATTAATCCCAAAATAGCCTCCCAAGAAGAGGAAAACTAAAAATTTGACTAAGCCAAGATGTAGAGGTGCAAGAGAAAAAAGAGGGTCCCTACCTCTAGTGGGGCGTGTGTGCGAAAATTGCACAAGTACCATAGTGAAAACCTAGGAAACATGTGCCATGTATAGTCAACTTTGCTCCTTTGTCTACCATTATTCCAATATGACTTTCCTATACATATCACCTATCTTTCTTATCCACACTATTTGTACATAGCACTTATAATAAATGGTTGTCCTATCCATAACTTGGAACAATTGACATCAAGTGCACTTTGCATCTCCCTTCCTTCCTATTCATAATAAATTGGTCTTATGACTAACGAGTGGCAGGCACTTGACTTATGTCATTTGGTTCTTACATTGGTTGTTCTAAGGATGTAAAACCATTGAAAAAATCCAAAAACATTATAAAATATCCTGAAAAAATTCAAAAACATCATAAAATGTCTTGTAAAATGCCAAAAACATCACAAAATGTCCTAAAAAGAAAATCCAAAAAAGAACACCAAAAAACTTCAAAAAAGACAAAAAAAATCAAAACATGTCAAAAAATCCAAAAATAGAGTGAAAGTCAGTCACACTAGTCATTCTATGTCATTGTCGATCTACATTAGCTTTGTGACTGGACGTAGGCAAGGCCATCTACCGATGTGCCCCCGAGGCATTAGGTCACTCCTTTTAGGTTTTTCTATATAAAATCATGACTCAATCCATTTTTCTATATGAAAACATCATTGGTCATGTTGAACTACGAGGTTTCTATGTGTATAACGTAGGGAAGGTGATCAATTGATGAGCCCCCAAGGCCACACTAGGTCAATCCTTTAGGGTTTTTCATCAAGCACAAACAATTGTCAACACATTACATCAAGTCACACATCAACAAGACAAAAAAGTCAACAATGTTATTAAGCCAATCAAACAAATTGTCAAAACAATAACCAAAACAACCAATTTATGTTTGCTACAAACTATGTCCTTCCTGAAATCATACATCATCAAAACTATCAACCTATGTCTTATATAGGATGTGTCCTTCCTGAATATAGACAATCTCAAACAATCATCATATCCTTACACAAAATGTCATATCAATGGCATTAGACTCAACATCTTATATAGTACGTGTCTTTTTGAAACCAGGTTTTTTCATGCCTTATATAGATAGTCAAAAAATTGAAATCAAACTCAATATCTTATATGATATGTGTCCTTCCTAAAATTAGGCTCTATTAATCAATCATCTACTCAATCTAAACAATCAAACAAACAAATCAAGTTTTGGCAAATGTTTTTACTGACTATTGATTTTTTGGCTTGTTTATCTTATCTTTTCATTTGATTTGATCTTTGAGTCCAGTTACTAGATTTCTCGAGGATGTCCAATGAAGGATTTAGAGAAGCAATGATATATCAAGACTCTCTTTTCTTTGGTTGTTGTTTGACGGCTGTCTTTTGGATTTATCTTTGAGTCATGTTACTAAGCTTCCTTGAGGATGTCCCATGAAGGATTTAGAGGAGCAATGACATTTTATGACTCATCTTTTATTTGTTTACTATCTATGGTTTGTCTTGACAAAAAGACTGGGGCAATTGTGCCCTTATTATGAGTTGGGACATTCCTTGTCTACGACTATCTATTTTAAGCAGGTGGATGACCTTGTACACCTTGATCTATCTCATATCATGGTGTTTGTCTCCATTTGTATTAGTTATCACCTAGTGATGATTTAATGGAAGGCCTATTGTGTTTTGGAAAAAAATTGAAGATTGCTAATACTAACATCCATGCTTTTATGTTATTATTCATTTCTTTTTGCACTAACATATCTTTTTTGGATTATGACAAAGTCTTGTGACACAAAAAAAAAAATCATCCTATGCATATGCATTCATGTTAGAAAATTCATTTAGACATCATCATACATATATACATATTAAATCATACATATATGTGGCATTTAAAAAACACAAGAAAATAGGCATCCATCGTATCTAGGAGTCCATGGCATAAAAAGCATCCATCATCATAGATTGCATAACATATTCTCACAATACATACATATACATAGCATTGTAAATACATATATCATATTGCATCTCATAATCATAAATGCATACATGACATCCATAGATATGGGTGGCTTTAGAATAGTGGTTTACAATTTACATGAGGAAGGAAATTTCATTTTTTTCCTTTTCCCCAAACTCAAGGGGTTTGGTTGAACCAAATGGTTCTACCGAACCTCATTAAGGGTTCGACCGAACCCATATGTTCAGTCGAACCACTAAACCCTAAATAAAAATAGTCATATTTAAATGGGGGTCAAACATGGGTTTGACCGAACCCCCTCAAATATGACAAAACAAAAATATTCACATTTCAACTATCATTTTCACTTTGTAAATTTACTAGTTGCTTTCCTGGTGCGTGTAGTGAACCAAGACCGTGACGGTGAGCAAACTGACTTGTTCTTTCCGGCGAATGCAAACTCCACTTTGTCTCTCCAAACTTCATCAACCCGACTTGCATTTCGAGCACCAGGTATTTGAAATTCGAATTTTTTATAGTTCAAAATGCATTTATTTGTTAAATTTTGAAACCCTAGATGCAATTTTTTTCAAATTTGTTTAATTCAAATTGGATTTTCTTCCCCATTTTGCATACATTTTTATGTCCTATGTGTAAATGAAAAATGCCTTTGCATTTCAACAATCGAAGCTATGGATAGCCTGCTCCTAAATGGAAAGACCAAGTGAAACATATATAAGAACTTAATAGCATATGGAAACAAACAATATAAAGTTATGAAGTTCAAATAGAACCACAAATTGTATCATTTGTAACATTAAAAATGTCCATCTCTACACATTTTTGGTGGTAGGTAGGTATTGCACAATAAGATAGAGGATATAAACTAATTAAGACTTGGATAGTATTTTAAAAGGAATTTGAGGTGTGGAAACACTTCCCATATTAACCTATCAAGAGATAAATATGCAAAATAGATTTAATTTTAGTTATAAGAAAAATGTATAAATTATAAATTTATAACATAATTATGTACATGGGAAAATCCTCTTGGAAGAAAAATACCACAACCAAAAACATGAACCAATTATATTATTTGATAATAATATCATTTACAATAAAATATTCATGTGCATACCCTTATAGTAGTATCATCAACATGTGATTCATATGGAGTAATTTCTAGTAGCATGATGATACCTATAAAATCATTATGCTTTCTCCATCTCAAGCACCCATAAATAGGAAAAATTTAAACCATAAAACAAGTGTGGTTTACCAAAGCCATGAGCCAAAATAATGACCTAAAAATGGCACCAAATTTGGCACAAATTCCAACACCATATTCCTTGACTTGGTTTATAGGATGTATTTAGCAAATGCTTTACATCTTGTCAAAAAAATTCAAATCCTCCTCCTCATAACTGACACTCCATTTTTGACATATTCAAACCCATTATTTAAGATGATCATGATGATTTTCATAATTCTAATCAATATTCTAGTGTAACCCCCCTTTTTTATTCTCTTATGTGTCATATAACATTTCATAAGTAATTCCCATCTTACAATTTCATACAATGCTCTTACAACTTCTTAAATATATAAAAGGACAACCCTAGTTCAATTAGGATTATTTAATTATTATCACCTACATCCATCCATTACATGTTATTAGTTTTTAGTTGCACACATTATTAGGAAATATGCATTGTCTAAGCAATTGGGGTATATTTCATGTTCAAGAGAGTGTTTTCCTTGATCTTTTATCTAGTTAAATTAATATCCTTTAAAATCTTGTTTTATGGAGTTTTCATCTTAACTCTAATATGGCTAGCAAATAAAATGACGATTGAATCATTTTTTGATATAATAGCTAATGACAACCATATAAAGAGCCACATTAAAGAAGATGAAAAATAATGATCAAGACTATGATTTAGATACATATGTTGCTAAACAAGATATTTTCCTAAATTGATAATTACGTATTGATGCACCTCTCCACCCTAAATATCCTCACTCATTGGCTAGTAATTTATATAATGTATTAGGTGGCTATCCTTAGGGAATTAATACTATTCATAATATTACCACTCTAATGGATTTTAATAATGTTGTACCCTCTATGCATCCATCTACCCTTCATCCTCTTATAATGATTCCTCCTATCATACTATAGTTACCACTTCCATGGGATCCACCACCCATGTCCTATCGCCTTTCTCTCCACTAGTATTTTTCTTATCTCCCATCCTTTTATATATGTTCACACCATTGTTACTACTAGCACTATCCTATACATATATGTTCTTCATACCATTCCTCATCCTATGAAAATCTAACCTTATAGTGTAACTTCTCCTTCCATTACCATGTCATTACCTTTCTAGACCTTCCCCTCTTTATACATTCTCCTTTTTATCCTACACTACTCCTACCACTAATATATCCCTATACCTTGGATATACTATTAAAGAAATTTAACTGACTTTCAATATCGCAAAAATTAGACCCATATTTTTAAACATAAAATGTGTATAATAAAGCACAATCCATGCTTCCTAATTCAACTTCACTAATATCTATCTAATTAACTTAGGTTCATTACAATAAGATAATCATATAGCCATAATTAGTTATCAAGATAATGGTAAAGTTTTCAATAGCCATATTTATCCTTCCACATGCCACCATTAGACATACACATAAGATTCATGAACATCCATACCTATGAGCATCCAAATACAAGAAATATAACTATATATCATGCACATCATCAACATACACATAAAATATCACACCCATCATCAACACAACTAATAGTTCCCATATCATATTATCTATGTTCTCATACAAATGTGTCTTCAAATACATCAAAGCACCCATGAGTAAATCCACTCTGTAGAGCATACACACAACTAAAAAGGTTCCCCTAAGGTATTTTTCTCCTATATCTATCCTCTTCGCCTATCCTTCTCTATGGATATGTTCCACTCATATCTACCAATTCCGAGGCATCCAGCTGCTTCAACTTTGAAGATCACTCCTATCTACCTATGGTCTTTCCTCAATGAGCTGCCAGACCTTTTACTACCTACTTCCCAAAATACCCACATTTAACATAAAAATGTTTGTTAAATCATACAACATTGATTAAAATAATCAAACAATGAAAGAACGTAACATTATAAATAATCTATGAAACTATAATGAATGTCCCTCATCTTTGAAATATAGTACCATCACGTGTCAATCACTTGTTCATAATTATAGTTTGTTCTCCAAAACACTGCATTTTATATGGAAGTGAATTTTTAAGAAAATAATATTTTCTTAACTTACTTTATCTCAACAAGGTATGTATTTCATCATAAACTTCTTCTACTAAGTAATAGAATTGCCAGCTAGTGGAGTACAAAATTTATTGCCTTCCAAATCCTATGCAAATCTAGAAAGTTAGAAAAGCAAAATTGTTGAATTTTTCATCCTTTCTACTATTAATTAGCTTCTTATCGACTCATGGAAGCCTACTGCTAAAAGCCCAAGTATGATTTTCAATAGGACTTTCTAATCATGATCTTATTGATAGTACTTTTGATAATGTTTTACGATTTAGGCATAATTCAAAACAAGTTTACCTTAATAATTGAGCCTTTTTTATTTTTTTAATTTCTTACTAATGATGTTATTACTCTATGAGCAACTCTTTTATCTTTTTCCTTACTATTATTTACAATAGAATTGAATGCATTAAAAAAAACTTTAACAACAATATTATTTTGATCAAACTTTTTGTTTACATGAATCTTTGAAATTTATTTAGTAAAGGTCTCATTTTGTACATCTTTAGTAATTGTATAAAAAATTGGATTTTTTTGGTTAATGTCTTATTGGAAAACCATTCATTGAAAATTTTTGAAGCCCACAACCGAATGGTTTGTGATGACCTCTTTCCTTCAAGAATTTCTATTATGCTCATCAATTTCAAACCATTTTGGGGTTCTTGAATGTTTTTAAATTTTAACAAACTCATTACAAAAAGGTGGATTTTGAATTTCTTTTTCTTCTTCACAAAGGTTCTCTTCTTATGTAATTTGGAGACACATTGAGTTTCATTGGTTCATGTGAGCTATCAATTTAATCATTGTTATCAACAAGTTGATTATTGAGTGCAATTCCAATGTCATAGGGTTCATATCCACATTAGTCAAGAAATTGTTGATGTATTTCTTCTTCTTGTTCTTCTTCTATGATGCTACTCTTATCAATAGGTGTTCCATCAAATTTTACAATATTTTCACATTCATGTTCAACATTTTTATTTTCAATATTATTGTCACTTTCATTTTTTAAACATTTCATTATATTGAACATTAAAATATCCAATTTAAATTTCATTTAAGGGTAAAAGGACCTTCATCTCTTTCAATAATTAACATTGTTCAATACTTGTCTATATTGTATACCCACCTCCCAATGGTATCCGGAATGGATGCATTGGAATGGAGAAGGATTTCAAAAGGCTCATGGTACTTGTGGACCCCTCAAAGGCATGATATATAACACATGAACTTTATTTATGAAATTTGGTCTTTTGTTGTTGGCTTCTAGTATGAATGTTATCTATACTTGGTGGAATTCTTATTTGAGACTCTCAATCTTTCATTATTGGTTTCTAGTGTGATTATACAATATGCTCACCAAAATGTATTAATTTCTAATGTTAATTATTGAAAGAAGGTTTTGTTTCATAAGAAGAGACCTATGTTCTCATATTCCAAGGCATGTTATTATCCACAATGCATGACACTTCTTCGTGCATCTCTACCAAGTTCTAAATAGATACAAATCTACCATTTCCATGGAGGAGATTGATGATTTTGTACTGATGTATTCAACCAATGTGCTTTTGTAACACATTGTAATTAGATAATTGGTCATTTGTACTAGGACCTCACTGTTCTATTTGACATTTTGTAAAATTTGTTACTCGGACTGCAACTGGGGGTTTTCTTGCTGGTTCTTTCCCACCAGTATGTCCGCTTAAACTAGCTACATGTAAAATATTATATATAAATAAAATTATAAGTGGTCTCCCACTTTTTCTTAAAAAAAAAATTCTTGTAAATGACCACATTTTTTTCCTTGACATAGTTGCTATTTCTTAAAATATTTCTTATGATTTTTCATAATGTTGACTAGTCAATACTTTACTGTAAATATTCTATAGTCATGCTCTTAAATGTCATAAGAATATGTCATAATTGTAAGTTTTAGAAAAAAAATATGATATGATATGGTGGAAAAAACCAAGATACAAGTTATTTTAGTTCTTATAAACTCTCTAAAAAATAATTAAATTCCTACATCCTAACTAGAAATACCATGAGGGGTTTAGATCCCATTTTAGACAAAAAATATTCTTATACTCATCACTAGTTCACTTGGACCAACTAAAGAGATGGTGAACTAAGGAAAACTTAGTTGTATTGATAGATTAAAACTTAGTTATTTCTCTTTCCATTTTCCCCTCTCCACAAAACACCCTTATTTAAGTAGATTCTATTAAACCTATCTCACATATCACCTCCCAATTCTTTAAAATTTTCAAACTTCTTATTCCTCATACCTAATAATCTATCCTTTAAGCTCAACACTTCCCACCTCAATCAAATTGATCACCTTGCTTGCCTAATATCCCTTTGGTTGATGTTCCTGGACCTCATCAAAATGGTAAGTGGATACAATTGTAGAATGATGTGATTAAATCTATTGCACTACCTTACTATGATCTTACAATAAGAATATGGCTAGAAAGAGATCTAGAATGGAAAAAAAATATGGATCCAAATAGAAAAAAATAAACTTGTTTTGGCTTTAGCACTTACTAATAACTTTTCTACAATGAATGGTTGCTTTTGTTGAAATAAAACTTAGAAGATTTGAACTTAATTGTGGTAGAGGATCTCAATTAAGAGATATGATACATTGGATGAAAGGATATAAGGGATACAAATTATTTTTTAGTTATCTCGAACATATTTACATTCTCGAGAGTGGATAATATCTATCGTTGATCAAGAGAGGTAGTTCCATGACAACTCTAATGATATTAAATCCATTTTCCTCCAACATTACAAATAATTTTTAATTGATCTAGTTGAAGGAGATCCACGCAAGATATAGTGAAAAATTATGGGCATAACAATTATATATATTTTTAACATATATAATTTGTATGGTTAGGTTAGTGAGATATTTATAACAAGTATGCAATGAATTCAAACTTTATTAGATTTGATTCTTAATAAATTAGTTTTAACAATTCAATTTATAGCTTTATGCAATCTATAAGTTTAAATAGTTTGATGGTATCTAAACTTTATACTTATAAAAATATGATAAATGTCTAATTATTTTGTTTTCCAATCTATAATTTTTTTATGTTCTTGGCTATATAATTGAAGTTCATTTATGTTAACAACTATTAGATTAATATTTTTATCCCCAATTATTTTCAAATAATTTTATACTAATCTTTGTATTCTTATTCTTTCTTTCACCATTTCATTTAAAATTTAAACCATTTAAGGATGATATGTTATAGATTATAGTTGTCTTCCAATTCTTTTTAAATTGTTAATGGTATGAAAATATTATTGATGAGTAGATGAATTATTACAAGTTCTATTTTAGATTTGTATTCTTTTTATCTAGATATATTATTTACTAAAGTCTCATTGTTTTCTTAGGTGTACTATATATATATATAACATGGAAAATGTAGGTCATATTCCACCTATGCCAGATACTTTGTTTGCAAATACTAATAATGAGATTAAAAAATTGAGAGATTCATTAGCATAGGGTGCAAACCCGAGGGTATATAGTGAACCATGCATGTTAATATTGCATAGTCTAAAGAAACTAAAAGATGAACTTGAGAGGACTAGTGCGTATTCCCCAGATAGAGTTATTGCTATTCTTTCCCGAATGTGGGAAGAAGTACATGGTGACGTTCCCCTTAAACAAATACAAGATAGCGTCACCAAAGAAATGATAAAATCCACTTGTTTTCCATTTTATAAAAATGTGCATAAGGTTAGGGGATACCAGTTCACTAGATGTGTCGATAATGCTATGGACTCATTGATCTACCCATGATTTCTCCCGGCACATGGTCTATACCCAAACAATGACTAGATTCCATTGTATTTTGTTCAGTAGTTGCATGTTGAGGTCCATTTGGGCCTCAAAGTTAACTACCTGGACATTCCACCATATGTCAGTCAGGGGCATGGTAGGATTGTAGATAGACCACCCCCAATGTTTAGGGTATTGGTTGGTGATAGGTATCCTACTCTCACCCCAACTCTAGCCCCCATAGCAGATGAGGTTGTCCTTGCTTCCCAAAAGGAAGCAATTGACATTGTAGGTGACATTGCGGCTGCCACCACTAGGATATCTGATAATCATGTAGGTTAGTATTTGATGTCTAGAAATTCTCGATCCACACTATTTTCAGCACAGTGGACCACCATGGATCCATTTATAGTGGCCGACATCCCTACTCCTACACAACTTGATGCACTTACAGGAGATATGTCACACATGACTCTGCATTGTTTGGCTGAGGACCTGTTGGAGGCATATGCCCACATTGCATCAGACAATGGGATCAGCATAGAGCAAATTATCTAGAGAGAATTTGAGATACAGAGGTTATTCAATTCTAGGATCCCATCACTCTTAGTCAAGCACTAGTGCGCATCAGGATCCACCTACAGTTCATACGGTAGCTACATAGACTATGGGTTTTACTGATATGTTGATTGGTTCTAGTTCATCATCATCGATGCCATCTCACCTTCATAGTCCTCTACATTCATCATTTATGGCATGACATGGGATAGATCAGATGGATGTAGATGTTGATGCATCGCTTGATCATTTGGTGGATATGGTGGAGGAAACTATATTAGAGGACTTAGGTCATCTGATATCATATGATGTGCATGTATGTGTGCATGTCCATGTTTCAATTCTTTTTTCATTATTTTAAAATTTTTTTTAACTAGATATTCATGTAAGTTGATATATATATATGTGTATATGTATTGTTACAGTGACACCATATCACTCCTAGCCTTGGTCATCCGGTAATCATCTGCGGTGACTGGATGACTCGTGGATGAATCTGCTGTCAATGGACATGTGAGTTTTACATTTTTATATAATCACACGTGTATATGTGTATGTAATATATTTATGTATGTATAGATCTAGATTGATATTTAAAAATAAGCAAGTTCATTTAAAAATAACATTCATAAAATTTATTTAATATAAATTATATGTATTTAACACATCCTATACACAATTTTATTTGTAGGGCTCAACACATCCATCAGAGTAGGACCATTCTCATTCATATGGCCATTTGTCTAGGAGTAGACATTCATATTAGGCCATGCACTCTAGATTTATGATCTTTACCACATGTATTTGATTATATGATGCTCTTTAATAGTATTTGATATTTGATGATCTCTAAATATGATATACATACATTTGCTTATTTGTTGATCTTTAGTATTTGACATTTGATGATCTTTAATTTACCTTTTGCTTTTATGATATATACATATATTTTCTTATATGATATATACATGCATATGCCTCTTTGCTTATAATATGTATTATATTTATATGTATTGAATCCCTTTACATGTATGTACATGTGTTTTGTTATGGTTTAAACATGTTTACACATAATATATGTATGCATTTTCTTTAAATATTCAATATACATATATGCTCTCTTATTTTATGATCTCCTACAAGTTACATTTCCTTATATTCAATATACATTTGATCTCTAGTGGAATTTTAGGGAAATCAATGCCACTTTATAATTAAGTTCATTCATGTTGATCACAATAAATATTTTTTTTAAAATGACTTAAGCAACATGAATCATTGAGTTGAGAACAAGATATAATCTTTTTGACAAGTAACTTGAAATTCAATTCAAATTATATCGAGCTATTATACATTTTTGACAAATAACTTGAAATTCAATTCAAATATAATTAAGAAAATTTAATTCAAATTATACCTCTATTATACATTTTCAACAACTAACTTGAAATTCAATTCAAATTATACCTCTAATATACATTTTTGACACTTTAACAAAATTCTAAAATTACTAGATGTGTTGTGCATACCTATGAATTAAATAACAACAAACTCCACAATGAAATAACTTGTTTTTTTACTACTTGATTCATTTAAACTAGGATCTATTTATTCCATGTACACTTGAATAATTTTGATTCACTTGGAGTGCAGATTTTGGAGAATTTTTTGCACATTTATCAAGGAGGCAAATATTGGAGCTCGACAACTTTTCATTTTTATCAATCAAGGAAAAATTTTGAGGATAATTTAACTAAGTTGGTATAGGACTTGTTTAGAGTCATCTTCAAGTTGAAGAAGAAAATGGGACAACAAAGAAAAAATAAAAATTTTATTCCAACAAAAATTGTTTAAAGAAGAAGAACAAAGAGGCGTGATCAAACTTGAAAAATTATCATAGAAAGAAACAAGGTACATGCTTGTTTCTTTTTCTCTTCACTCAAGTGTGTGTTTAGACTTTTACTTAGTTGCTCTTTGAGCCATCATTGCACTTGAATGACTATAAATACTTTTTAAATGTCTCAAGTCATTCCTACGCGTAAGTTGCAACATGATATGATCCCGACTCAATCTCCTAAGCCAATTTTTTTCAATATTTTTTTGTGTCTTGGTATTTCTTTATTTCATCACTAATGTTCTCAAATTATTTTGCTTTATGCCTAGGGATCTTCGTCGAGCCGAGCCAAATCTAGATATTGGATCAATGAATTATTGAAGAACACATGGACTGAAGTTAGAGGAGACCAAAGTTCAAACAATGCTTGCTGGAGAGCTGGCCAAGATCACTCTTCTACTTGGTACATGGATGAGCATATAAAATAGTAGCAAACTTCTCTCACTTATAACTCATCATGTTTTATCAGTTTGTTTGCTTGGATACATAAACTTCACCTATATTTAACATCATCTCTCACTTTTGTTTGCAAAATATTTTGTGACATGTGTAGGAAGGGCTCAACAAGCAAGAAGTTTTAATGCTCAAGTTGAGCCAAATCTAGACATTGGATCAAATGAATCGGCTCAAGAATGCATGGTTCTTGAAGATAGGGAGGAGGCACAAGTTCAAAAAATGCATGTTGGAGAGGGGTCGGGATCACTTCCTCCTACTGGTATGGATGAGCATATAAAAATAGCTGAGAAGGTGGGGAAACAAATTTCTCATAGAAATTTAGATCATTTACTTGAAATGGATATGGAGAAATCAAACATATGTCAAACCAAATTTTATAATAACAGAAAGAGTCAATGACTAACTGTGAAATGGAAATGATCAATCATCATTTCAATCATCTTGATATACTTGAAAAAACCCAATTGTTATCATGTTTACTTCTTCGTGATGAGCTCAAAGAGTCATTACAATTGTTGGATGTTCATTCAACATCAAATAAGAAGAAACACATGGGATTACAAAAGGATATTGTTCAAAATGTTAAAAAGGGTTTAGATTCCATTGGGAAAGGATCTCGATTAGTGGATAAGGCCACTACAAGAAGGGTGATGTTGACATCTATTGTACATCAAGATATAGCAAAAAAAGAAAATTGTCTGCACTTTCGGCTGAAATTGGTTATCGTAGAACCACATTAATAAAATATGAGAAAAAAAGAAAGTTTTTGGATGAGAGTTTAGAAGGAAATTGGGAAATTATGTGTAGCTCTCCCCGTTCTGATAGGATTGAAGATGTTTTTAGGAACTTGGTCTCAGGTTTTTGGCATGATTAGACTCGCCCATCATCAAATACTAGAGATGTTATGAGACACAAGATTGGACCTAGTATTTATGAAAATCATATCAAACATTGGCTAGACATAACACAATTTGAGATGTATATGAACTTTTGTAATGCATATCCTCAATTAGACATAACTCTCACTCCCCATCTCTCTCCCACCCCTCTCTCTGAAAGTCTCCTCCTACCCACCTCCCTCTTGAGCCCTCTCACACTTAACCCTTAAACCCTACCCTTTATCTCTCTCTCGACCCACCCTCTCCCCTCTCCCTCTACCTTTAACCCTTCAACCTCAAACCCTTTTACATCCCCCAACTCATCTCTCCCACCCCTCTTCTCAAGTAACTCCCTCCTACCCCCTCCCCTCTCCCTCTACCTCAACCCCAAAACCATAAACCCTTGTACACCCCTACCTTTATCTCTCTCCCACCCTCTCTCAAGCCACTCACCCTACCCTCTCCCACCTTAACCTTAAACCCACCGCTTTCTCCCACCCTCCCTCTCTCTCCTCAAGTTTCTCCTCCTACCTCTCCCTCCTCTACCCTTAACCTCATAACCCTAAACCCTTCACCCCACCTCTATCTCTCTCCCACTCTCCTCCTTCAAGTCTCTCCGCCCCACCCAGCCTCCTCTTGATATCCTCTATACTTAACCCCTTAAACCCTAAACCTCAGACACCCCCTACCCTTTTATCCTCTCCCAATTCCCTCTCTCAAGCCCTCCTCCTACGCCCTCTCCTACTCCTTAACCCTTAAACCCCACCTTTATCTCTCCCAATCCCTCTCTCTCTCAAGTCTCTCCCTCCTAACCCCTCTCCCTCTCCCTCCCTTAGCCCTATAACCCTAAACCTCTATCTCTCCCAGACTTCTCTCTCTTGAAATTCTCTCCTCCTACCTCTCAGCTCTTCTACCCTTAACCCTTAAACCCTAGGACCCCCTACCCTTTATCTCTCTCCTACTCCCCCCTCTCTCTCTCAAGTATCTCCCTCCTACCAAGGATTAAATTTGATGGTCGACTTTGCCTGCCAACAAATTTTTTAATGATGGTTATCTATTCAAGGGTGCCCTTAAAAAATTATGATATACCTTAGTGTATGTAAAATTATATATAAATCAAACATATATATCATTATAATTCTATATAAATTTTGACAGTCTATTCAAAATATCTCCTTTTATCTGATAAATCTTCTTAAAATTTTGATTGTATTCTATAGAAAAAATCTCTAAATACGGTCATACAGCCATCAAATTTAAGCCCTACCTCCTACCTCCACTCTCCCTTTCTCTCCCACTCCCTCCATATCTCTCTCTCAAGTCATAATTTAAAAAATATATAATTAATATTAAAAATTAATTTTTAAAAGATTGGGTTCGACCAAACATGTTTATAATGTTTGACCGAACCCAATTTAAATCAATATTTTTATTCTATGTTGAATTGGTTCAGCCGAACCCTTGTTCGACCGAACCAACAATTTTTCACTCTCATCCCCTGAGGCACAAAAATTGCTGAGAATTTTGAACTTCAAAGCTCAATTTGAGAATGAAAATGGAGATCTCAGAAACCCAACTAGTATCAAGTTCCCCTCAAAATGAGCTATCCAACTAATATAATTTTAATATGTTTTGATTATATTATCTATTTGTTTTTTAAGTTTTATTAAATATAGGTTTTTCACCAAAAACAAAACTCTATGTTCTGCACATGTGGAAAAATAGAAGATTATAAAAAAAAAAATTAAAAATATGAGTGCTCTAGATATTGGAGTCCTTGATCCAACAAAAAAAAAAAAATTTGATACATACAGTAAAATGTATGTATTATATCGTCGTGTTATGTCTAAATTGTAATTGATTTGACTTTGAAATTTGATTACAGAAAAAATATTCAATAAAAAACGATCTAACCAAGTAGAAGCACTAGATATCGAAGTTACAAATCTAAATTTTAAAGAATTCGGAATTTTGATCTTTCAAAGGAAAAAGTTATATTATACGCTATAAGGCCACTTTTAAAATGTTGGAGTTTTTGAAAAATAATTTTCAGCGGGAGACAAAGAATGAAACATGATTCCAAAAATTTAAAAACATTTAGAATCCATGAAAAAATCACATAAGACTCTAGTTTGCATCATCTTCAAATTCCTCACGATTGAATCACTATAGGTGCCCGAATGTGAAGATTTAGTTAAAAAAAAATTTAGTGTCCAGTTTGGCCAAAAATTGTAAACCACTATTGTGGGATCACCCATACCATAAAATTAAATGTATACATCATTGTATAGAATAAACATCACACCATAGGCTACATCAATATCATAATGTAAACAGTATCATCCATAACATATGCATATCATATAGAACACATGCATAAATAGAATGTTGTATAATCATAAATAGAATTGCATATCATATAAATCACCACCAAAATCATATATATATATCACTCATAAAAGTTTCATAGTACCATGTCAAATGTATATCTCAAAATGAAGCCCACATGATCTATGATCAAAATACAATGTCTATATTTAAATAAATATCAAAACATGTCCCTAGCTTAAACTCCCATGTGGAGAATGAGGAGGTGATTGATGGTGAGATGATGATGATCTTTGTGTAGAAGGAGGTCTATCATATCGTCCTATCATAGGAGTTCCTACGACCCCCTTTGTGCTCTGAGATCGGTTATGTGTCCTGTTCCACAACCTATTGTTGTGTACCTGTGAATAACTGGGAGCCCATCTGTCTCTCAGGAGGAACCTCTCACTCATATAAGTCCCTATAATATCTCTCCCTATCACCGGATTTGATTAACTCATGAGGAAAATTAGTAGCTAGCCCACTACATAGAGTTGTAAACTCTATAAATCTCTACTTAGTCTCCTATCTCTTAACTACTACCTGATCCCTGTCTAGGTAGGCTCTGTCTCTCTCCATCTTAATCAAGTCCTGCTCTGATATCATCACTCTAAACCACTCCTCCAAGGACTCTACTTTGGCCTAAAAATAAGCTAATTACTGATTAATGGGACCCAACGCCTCCTATCATGGATGATCCCCCACCTCCATATCCTAGTCATCTACAATCTTGTCTCGTAGCTTCTGCTCCTAATCACCCATCTCCTCCTCCTAATCATCATCCTATTATCTTGCAAGCATACCAAGACCATTCATCTCCTCCTCTCTAACTGCCTCCTCCTCTGCATGCTCCTCTACGGCATGCTCTCCACCAACTCCACCACCAATATCTGCCTCTCCTCTACCAACCTCTATCATGGGTACATCCTTGCCCTCCCCCTCCTCCTCATGGACATCACCTCATCCTCCCCTCCCACCTCCTCCTCTCCCATAACTACCATCACTTGTCCCACCTCTACCACCACAATGGCCCTATGGTCTTGTCCCTCATCTCTCAAGAGGTGTGACTTGATCTAGATCTATAAATGACACTGGCCTATGATCCACCCACCAAGTATAATAAGCAACTGTCATGGATTTTTTGCTCTTCCCCTCCATCCCCACTACACATGTTGAAGTGCATCTATATCTACCTTCGCTATAGCAACAAGAATCTATGGTCCTCATAGAGGAACCTATCTAGGAGAATGAGCAAACTCAGCTCGGCCTCGTGGTTCATCTTAAACTTCACCAAACTGTCTTAGAACCCTATCTAGTAGATGTCTCTCAATGATGTGTACTCGAGAAACTATCCTCCCAATCAAGTATTGTTTCTAATTGTAGAAGGATAGGTGTCAGTCCTCATATGGACATTGTGAACAATCCATGTAAGGTCTCCAAATGAACTACACCATAGTATCAATAACATGTCTATAGTACCATGTGCCTCCTATATGTGTCTAGGTATTGGCCCCCACATATCAGAACGCATAAGGAGCTCCATGATCTAACTCAGTTATAATAGGTGGGTAGAACACAAAAATGTGCTCCCACACCCATATCATAAGTAAAGTTGTACCACAACTCATCGACTACGCCTCCTTATAGGCTATAATGAAAATATAGCATAGCAAACAAACAAGGGCCCCATGCATACATGACCTGTCTCTCCAACATACCTACTAGCATCTTGCCCCATCCCATAGGAAATCCATGACCTCAATGATTAGGTAGAACTATCCCCCCAATCAATGTGCATAACAAACAATATATCCACTCATAACTATCAGCCAAGACATGCCATCTAATCTCATAGTACTCTATACCTAGTTGCCTAATATCATCATGTAGATAATATCGACATAGCTAACTAAAACCCCTCTGGGTGTCATACAAGACTCTCTCACCCCTAATATGAAATCTCAAAATCCTATAAATGTCCTCTAATGTAACAGTGGCCTCTCCTATAGGAAAATGGAAAGAGGACGTCTCAAAATGCCAATGCTCACAAAGTGCAGTCAATAAACTTTGGTTTTCCTGAATGGTAGGCATGAAAGTAACATGATGTAATCCTAGGTTACATATGAACCATTTCTCACCACTCCAAAACTCATCTCAAAACTCAAATGTCATCAGCCTCGACTCCCAAGTGTGAATCAGATCCAAAAAAAACTGTAATTGCATAATTCATATCTTGTGTAAAAAAAAAGAAACATTTTACAAGCCAAAATTTCAAAAAATTTGATAGACAAATGCGTCGCTTTAAAACAAATACATTACAAAAATACACATGCATTGTTATCAAGTGAAAATGCATTGCAAAACCTCAAATGCATCATTTCAGAATGCAAATGCATTTCAATAATGCAAATGCATCAAAAGACAAAACACCCCCAATCATTCATGCATATGCATCACATTTTCACAAGTGCGTTGCATTTTCAAATAGCCAAGCATTCAAACAAATACGTAGCAAAATAAAATTAAAAAATCCATAATCCTACATGCATTACTGTGCTTAACATATGTGTTGCAAACCTACAAATGTAGTATAGATAATAGAAAATGTGATCAAAGAACTTAACCACCTAATCTACCCTAGACATTTTTTTTGTATATGCATCGTTCCATAGTCAGATGAATTGGAAAAAAATGCATATGCGTTGTTTACATAAATGACACATTTGAAAATAAAAGTTTAAGTGCCTAAAAAAGTGTGAAAATCAAATTTTCAAAAGATGTTTTTCGAGAACATAATAGAGGTATTGCATCGATGGGCCATTTGAATGCTCGAATGCGATATCTATAATGATTTGAGTAGGGAATTGGAGACATGTTTGTAAAGAGCTCTACAGAAAAAGTCACAATTTCCAAAATTGAGGGGTGCAAATGAATTGAAAATCCACCCTATTTCTATTTATACCTAGGGTTTTTGGAGGGATTTCTTCAAATCTTGTGTACTAGGCATGCTATTTTAACCTTCAAATGACCATTTCACCTACCAAACTTCCTTGAAACTGATTTCTTTCACCACCATCAAATTTCTAGCTATCAAATTAACTAATTGAAACGATTTCCAAAAAAAAATCATTTTTCTAGTGGGGGCATACCCTTACCTATTTCACACTGGGGCACGACTAGGGCATGTTTTGACTAATTTTCTTTGACACAATGCCGAAATGGCATTGTATCAAAGCAGGGAAAAATGTAGACACTAAAAATTGGTCTAAGCCTACGAGTTCAATTTCTTCATAATTCATACCTTCATTGTCATAATTAAAAATCCTAATTATTTAATTATATTTCTAAAGTCCTTGGTCCTCTATTCATTCAATAAATTTATTTAATTCATTAATTCATTTTAACCTTTATTCCTCTATTAATTAAATAACTTTAATTATTTAATTAATTCATTTTTTATCTTTATTCAATCCTAATTAATTAAATTAATGTTATTTATTTAATTATGTCACTAATTCACTTTCCTCTTTTTGAAATTAAATAAATTCTTATTTAATTTATACTTATCACACTTTCAACTATAATTAAACAAACACTTTAATTATTTTATTATTCTTTAAACCTTTTCTCTAGTCAATTAAATAAATCTTAATTTATTTAATTTAATCTGCAAATTTTGAATGTCAAATTAAATTATCATTTAATTCATAAAAATAATTATTCTTGGCATATTCTTCTATAATTGGATAATCACTTAGTTATCTAATTATTCACTTACCACTTAAGTCGAGATTTAATTAAATTAGTCAGTTATCTCTTGATTTAATATCTGATTATCTCTAACAAATAGACTCTCTATCTTAATCAGCCAATTATCTAGTTTTAATTCTTCTATCTGCAAAATTATATTAATTAAATAAATCTATTTAATTAATTCATTCATTCATGCGTTCAGACATACTATTTTCTCTATTCAATCTTTATCCTTTACATGCAATGATTATTTTTCTAAGTTTCAAACACTTTCAACTAAATATTAAATTATTATTTAATTTTAATTCACACCTTTTATGCTTTATCACTCACATTATTACTGACACTAATCTCAATGCATGTCGAATCTTTCAATCTTAATTGTCTGTCTATCTTTCAATCCGAGTCTGTCATTCGGAAACCCCATTTTCTATAGATTGACCTGACCTTCATCATTGTCACTTCTCCTGAAATCTTATGACTTTTGGAAGTAATCTATTATCTAAATCTTCAATGTTTTGCTAAATCATGCTATCCTAGGCTATACTTGCATAGAGAAATCTAAGGGAAATTATACTACAACGACAAAATGGAGAAGGACAATTGAGCTTATGCATGGAATTTTGTAGATATTTGGTGAGATGGTTCTATTATTTGCATTTTTAGCTTTCTATTCTTCTTTGTTGTTAGCTTAGTTTACATTTGAATTTATTTGCATTGTATTGCTTGATCTCCTTTTTTCCTTGTAGTTACACTTACAATGATAATTGGAGTCAAGAGAGAAATTTGATACCTTTGAATGAAGGCTAGAGACTAGTTTGGTCAAGTAAAGAAGCAACCTATGAAGAATAAAAAGCTGACATGATTCAACCAACTGGAATAGGAATAGTCAATTTGAAGATTCCAAATGAAAAGGGGAAAAGAAGACAAACAACCCTAGAATGTCTAAAGTTATGAGAAAATAAAAGGGACAAAATCACTTGGAAAGATGATTGATATTTATTGGATTAAATATTACAAAGGCTTGGTTAAGAGCATAGTACGATTGAAGTATGAATAAAAATTACCAACTTGTAAATGGAAGTAAACTTACTTTTAAAGGGACATTGGATATGAAAGGAGACCATGTGTCAAATTGAAAGAATATATTGGAAACAACACACTAAGGTGAGGATGAATTTTTCATAAAGGGAGCCTTAGGGAATCTCATCAATGAGTCTTTATGAACATATGATAATATTCTACTATGGTTAAAGGATATTAGTATTCATGGAAAAGAGAATTGGAATAAAATGCTAGAGTATCTTGAAAATTTTGATATATTCATTAGATCTTGTTATGGTAGATCTAATTATTGAATCAAAGAAAATAGATGGATATGATAAATCCAATTTTGGAAAAGAAAAATTATATTTAGGGCATACCAAGGAATGTTAAACCAACTTGATCATTTGAGGATAGAAAATGTTTGTTAAGAGTTCAACTATTAGGATGATCTAATACTATGGAAGTTACCCTAAGGGGGGAGGAGAGTTGACAAACTCAGATAAAGTACCCCATACAACGAAGTTCATTAATGTATTCACAATTTGGAAGGAATTTTGACTTCTTCATAAGTCATGAATCAATCGAATTCTTCTCTTCAATAAAAACAACAAGGTTGGAAAGGATAAAGGATAAGCTATTGGAACTACTAGTGAAAGGTAGTGGAAAGGTCAAGGATTATGACCAAGGAGAAATAAATATTTACAACACAACTCTATATTTGATTAAACTAGAAGATCATTTTTTAGTATCATTGATGGCTTAGAAAAGGGATAAGATAGTATGACTAATCATGAAAGGAAAAATTATCGCCTATAGAATCAGAGAAATGAATAATTTTATAACCTTGAGTTAACAAGGAATTTGCATGCATGGTAACTAAGTTTGTAATAATTACTGATATATTTTGGAAGATTATATCAAGCCAACATGATCAAAAAGTAATTATTACTCGAACTGGTATAAATTCTCATTGAAAGAATAGATTGAACTAAAAATTAGATTGCAACTTTGGGAAAAGATTATGGCCAAACGAAATCCAAGATCTATATGTCCTATGAGGAAGGAGTTTAGCTTCGCTGTCAATAGTTAAATATTATATTTCAAGAATCGAATATGGCATAAGCACATAAAGGATATTTTTCTTAGTTGGGATGGACTATTATGAACTAGAGGAAGAACCTATGTACCCAAAAAATTTGGAAGATCAAAGTATGAATGAGGTAAATTGATGTTATACTCAAAATTGTGGAATGACAAAATTTGTCAAATTAGGAACCACTATAATCTAGACAGGGATAAGGTATAATGTTGCAAGGTATGTAGCGATTTTATATCCAAAATTATAGAGGATGATGATAGGATTTTGTGTTGGAAGTGGATTCACTCTGGGGGGGGGGTGAATTAGAGTGATATAATTTTTGACTTTTGACTTTGAAAACACAATTTTAAATTTGACCTTGAAACAATGTGGAAGATTTAACCAAACACATGAACACTTAAACTTGCAGAAAGATATGCAAGAATCAATTCATGTTAAAAGCACCATGTAGTATTGTTCTATCAAATTATGAACAACCTTATTAATGCTTTTTGAAACAAAACTTCAACTTTACTCAATGCAGACTTTAACTTGCTTTAAAGAAAGCTTTTAATGACCATATTTGCACAAATTACTTTGTATTCAGACTTAAACAAATTGACATTAATATTTTGAACAAACTTAAAGTATCAGAGCATTGACCAACTGAATGAGCACACTAACATGAAATAGAATGAGAGACAAAAATAACATCACATAACACAAAGATTTCCTGAGTGGAAAAACCCTCTTGGAGTATAAAAAACCACTTGCAAAATGATCATTTTATTCATTCAAAAGAGCACCAACTATAAATGTTCTAATAATTTTCGTAGCACCAACTTCATAGGAGCAACAACTCCTTTGTTTAGAATTTTAGATAATAATATATGATGTTCAACAATGCCCACTAAATGTGTACTGAATGAAATAGTACAATATAATTTTATGAAATCTCAATGATCAAATCAGAGATACAAAACTCTCAAACCCTCTTTTCACTTTCTTTTTCTTTCAAAAATATCACATTAATAGCAACAAAAACCTTGTTCTCAACCCAAATCAATCACACCTGAGAAATGGCTTTCAGCCATATTTATACAATGTAATACAGTTAAAAATGGATTCCAATAACTGAAGAATCTTTTCATAACCATTTCTAAACAATTATTTTTTATTCATTAATCAACCAGGTTTCTCAAACTGGTTCTCAAATCTATGAAAATGTAGTTAGTGTTCCATGCCATTTCAATCTCAAAATAACCCTTCAGAAGAGATTAGCAACTCTCAAATCCTAATTATAGAATAATGCATTTTAAATCTGAGTAGTTTATAAACAAAAACTAATTGAAGCTATTCATATTTGAGCCCGATAACAAACTAATCTTGCTTGAAACAAAGCATAAAGGCTCAATAATACCTGTTAACAAATGCAAAGAACCAAAAATAGAATACCTTGCTTTGAACTTTTCAAAACTGTCAATCAACTCTCTCTTCCATGTCGGCTCCAAGTAGATAGGGTTTCGCCTTCAAATAAATGATAGTTACAAAACTCATTTTTCCCTATTCCTTCACTCCATCGAATACAAAACTCTAGTGTACAATGATGTCAAATCCAAATGCAATGATATTCCATATCATTTGAAGTCCAAAAAAAATAAAATAATGAATTTTGAAGTCCACCAACAAACACTACAGCCACTGCCAAGTCAACCCATAATGATGATGTCGCTGCCAAGTTAACCGCAATGATGATGTGTCTACAACATTGTCAATGCAAATAAAACATGATAAGGTCGACAGTCAAATAAGTCTAGTGTTAAGGCCGATGGTCACGTGTTACATGACTTTAAAACAATACAAAAGCCAATACCAAATAAAAGTAAATAAACTATATGTCATATGGTATATGATATAGTAAGCCCAATCATTCCCTTTAAAATAAATACTTGCCATTAGAAACAATAGAGGCTCGATAACAATCAATGACAAATAAAACATGCACTCTTTGCACACACGCCCCACTTGGAGTAGGGACCCTCTTTTTTTTATTTCTGATGTCTCTTTGACCTTTGGTTTTTATTGGATTTGTCCTTTCAAGGTCTTGGGATGTTGGTCTTAATGGTCTTGGTCTTGCCCTGAGGATTAAATTGATCAAACTTGGTTTTTAATGGAAGTCTGGGTTTTGCCCTGGGTCCGGGATTTTCCGGTTCACTCAGATTTTCCCGGGTCCTGGTTCATCACCTGTAAATGTTAGATTTTCTGAAGTCCGGGTTTCTACTTGGATCCGAGATTTTTCGGCTTGGGCGGATTTTCCCGAACTTCGTCGGAGTCCCGAAGGGGGAGTTATCCGCGGAATTTGTGCTCACCCAGATTGTCCATCTGGCTTGGTTTTTTTTGAAATTCTGTTTTGGGCTCGGGTTTCTGGATTTCCTCGATATTTCTTGTCGTTCATTAATGCTCGAAGTACGTCTTCTCTGGCGCGAGTGCAGGGGATTTAAGGTCTTTTGGCACTCTTTAATTTCATTATTCATTTACTATTTGCTCTAGCGCCTGAGTTTGTTCTTCTTGAGCTTTGGTTGTTGGATTCGGTCTGCTTGCATGTGGATTGCTTGAGCGCTGGTGTTGAGTATTTTCGTCACTAGGGCACCCTGTTTCGCAGTGACTTCCTCGGGCTCAAGCTTCATTCAGAGTTGATCCATGGTAAGCTGTTATTGACTTCACCTTTTTGTTTGCGCTTTGATTAAATCTGTCAAGCTATTGAATGGTGGTTATTTCAGTCATCCCTTGCTTGTTTCATGATTATATATTTAGCGAATTAGGGTTTGACCTACCTTTTCACGTGTTTTATCACCCACACTGTGCATCCCTTCGTTTATCAATTGAATGTCGGGTATACTCCTGTGGCGAGGTATTTCTGTTAGGGCCTTGCCTTCTTGGCATGTAGTCTATTATATATTGCAAAGTTAGGGTTTCAGTAGGTTTGCCTGAATTTGTTAAGATTGGTGGAGTTGTCGCAACTTTCATGTCTTGCGTCTAGCTCGACCTTTTTTTGCAGCATTTGAGACCCTGGTGTACTCTAGTTTAATCGTCTCGAGGGAGAGTCCCTGAATTTTGAAGCTTGCCCTAGCTTTCATGGCGAATTTTCAGCCGTTAACTTAAGGGCATCATTGTTTTGTAATGGGGATTGGTCATTTGAGAGTTTTTTAGGAGTTAAATTCATGTGCAATCGAAATTTGGCTTGTTAAGGTCGAGTTTATCTCCATGGAATCCAAATAGGGAGGTTTATATAATCATTTGATTAATAGTTTGCACGTTAAACGATCGTCAGGTTTTCGAGGTGTCCGCGGAATTTCTACACACCCGGATTTTCCCGGTTTCTGCCATTTCCTCGGAGTATGATGAGTTCCGGAATTTTGAGCTACCTACGGAAATCTGACCTGTCTGGATTTTTCTGGTTTTCCGCTTGGTTCCACTTCTTTTTTATTCTCGAAATTGGGGTAATGAATTAAGTGTTAAATGATGATTTCTTGTTGTTAAATGAATGAATCTTATAATGATCACGCATCTCTTTTGTACGCATTAACAATTTATTTGATGTATGATGTCTTGGCAGCAGGAATCTGTCTGGGTTGGATTTCTCTGAAATTCCGCCCCGACTAGATTTTCCCAGATTACTTCATTTTCCCAGATTACTTCATTTTTCTGGTTTTTAAGATTGTTGATTAATGATTGATCTTAGTTATTTCATGTGGTTTCAAGGTTAACCTTTGATTGAAATATAGATGATAATGGGATGTTCATGAGGTTCTTTTGTGAATACAGGCCGAATCAAGCAAAGCAGCAGCAGGAAAGGCCAAGGGTGATACAGAGGGGTCTTCAGTTACAGACGCAGAAAGATTGAGGTTGGATGTAAAAGGTCAATTGCCTGAGAGTAAGATAGCTTCAGTTTGGTCTGAGGTCTTCGATACCAATGTAGGAGCATGGAGATATGAGGAGTTCAAGGAAAGGATAGCTCAGAAAGATCTATCAGCCCTGACCAAGGGAATGGTGAAGTCTGGATTGGCCCATGTGGCAGGATTTCCTCCTGCAGTTCAGTGCTATGAATTGATATTGGAGTGTGCCCGGCAATATGAATTTGATACGCAGAGGGTCGTTAGCACTGAGGGAAGATTATTGGCAAACTTCAATCTAGTTTCTATTGCCCAAGCATTTGATATGCCAGATTTACCATGTGTGTGTGCCTTGGACATGCACTTGGCCAGAACTTATTATGAGGATGAACCTACTAAAGCTCAGCATATGATCAACTCCTAGCTTGAGAAGCCAAAATCCCACTTCTCCAAGCTGCCTAAGCAGTTACACAGGATCAAGTTCAGACAAGATATATATGATGCAATCACACTGCTGAGTAGGGTGGTCGGCTTGAAGAGTGCTGGGGCATTGGAAAATTGGATGGTGCATATTATTAACAGGATTGAGCAAGGTATTAATTACCACTGGGCAAGGCTTATTAGTGCAATGATTGATATGCAGCTTAGAGATGTGTTAGAAATAAAGATATTTACCATGTCATCTTATGTGATATATGTGCTGGCCAGATTTCACCCATACAGGGGATTGAATCCAAAAGGAACATTTGGACAGGATATCATCTATGAGGTATACCCCAAATTGCATTTAGGGAATCAGAATTATAGAAGAGCAAACGATGCATTTACTATGCATATTACTAGGCTGCTTCAAAATGTAGAACATGTGAGAATTTCTAATGGAGCCAAAGAGCTGATCAAAAAATATGAAGCATGGTTTATACAATTTCCCACCTTCTCTTACATCAGAGTTGATGGATTTCCGACTGCTCCATATAGATTTCCAAGGTATCCTACCGACTATGTCATACTTTTGGAAGTGACTAGGCAGATATGTGACTTCGATGCTGTTGTCAAAAGGGAGAAGCACAAGACAAGGTTTGGTGGGGACTTCCCTTTGAAAATTGGTATAGCTGAGGTTTTCCCTTCGATCCAATCAGCTCATGCATCAAGGGAGGAATTGAGTACTTATGTTTTCTCTTTCCATTCTAAGAGGACAAACTTTGATATTATTGGTGAAGCACAGAAGAAGGCAACCAAAGAATATCACCACAAAGACAACCTAGAGGACTATTGGGAAAACATCAAAGATGACTTTGAGGCGAGAAAGAAAAGATATTCTAGGCTTCTAGTTGATGTGATCAGAATGTATAATGTCAAGTTGATCCCTGATCAGTTGGAGGACGATGGGAATTTAGTTCAGGATCATGCATATGAGTCAGTCAAGGAAAGGTCCATTGGGGAGATAAACTGGTTAGAAAATGAGATAACTGAGCTGGAAGAATTAATGGCTCCTGTTATGAAATTTACCAAGTCTTGGTTGAAGCATAAAGTATGGGAATTGGAGAGCGAGAAGGTACCTTGTACCTTTAATTTAATGGGAAATCTGAATGCTCATTCTACCTCAGAGGAATTCGGTGAGGATGATTCCAAAGGAAAAACTAAGGTAAGCTCGCCTTTTAAGATTAAAATCAGAGGCCCTAAGGAAAGTGAACCTGAATAGAAAAGGAAACCTAGAGGAAAGAAGAGGAGTCAAACTTTGAAAATAGGTAAGTCTGCAGAAGAGGAGGAACTTGAAAAAGTAGAGAAAGAAGATACTCCTCCAGAGCCAAAAAGGACAAGGATGACTAGGGCTTCAAAGAGGAAAGATCAAGAAACTCCTAAGGATGAGGCAAACCATCCAGTGGTTGATGTGGAGAGCTCAGGAGAGAAACCCCAGGTTTATTCGAGGAGGTCAAGGACTCCATCTCCCAAGGAGACCATGCAAAAGATAGATCCTCTTCCAATGGCATCCACTGTGGAACAGCAGAAGGCTACCTCTCCTTCATTGAATATACCTGAGCAGACAACTCATGAAGAGCATGAGACCAGTGGGGAGGCAGAACCATTCAAGGAAGGAGAACTCTTTGGCACGGCAGCTGAGCTTGAGGTTGAAGATATGGAAGTGCATCCTTCTCCGTTAGTACAATATGAGGATTCTCCTGTGAGCAGTAAAGATAATGGGTCCCCTGAGAAGGAGGATGTTCCTGTTAAGACTCCATCACCTCTGCAAGAAGAAGAGCCAGAGTTGGAAAGCAAAGGTGATCAATCTCCTGACAAGGAAAAGGATGAGACGGTAGAACTTCATGAGGAGGTTAAAGAGGATGAAATTTGGGTGGATCCTACTGTTCTGGATTGGTTAAACAAGGAGATTACAAGGAAGCAGGTCATTGTTAAAGACACTCCTCTCAACTGGGATGAAATGTTGGCTAAGATTGGAAAAGGTAAGAAGAAGAATATGGCCAAGGTAGTCTCCAAGATAGAAAGAGATGAAGCAAGTAATAGGGTTATTCATATTGCTACCCCCTCGGGTTGATACAACGTATCAAGTAGTCAAGGAAGAAATTGAATCAATTAAATGTCGGCTCAAAATCCTACCCTTGCCACCTGTTGCTGAGTTGGATAGGGTGTTTTTGAAGGTTCATGAATTGGTGGATTAGAACAAGGATAAGGGAGGCAGTAGTTAATGCCAACTTTGAGATTTGTGCTTCCCTATTATTATTATAGGGCGTGTGTTGATCCGAGCTGCATTGAGGAATGTGTTTGGGCCGACCTTGATGATGTATCGGCATTTAATGTGTGCCTTATTTTGAAATTCCTGAGGCCGACTTGTTTTGGCTATTTTATTTTGTAAATGTTTGGCTGGGCCGACATGTTTGAGGATTCTCTATAAATGGCATTCCTGCCTCATTTGTAAGGGGTTAGCTAGAGAGATAATAGAGACAAGCTAGATTAAGAAAGAGCTAGAGCATTCTGTAGCAGAGATAGTAGTTAGTTCTTTGAAGCAAATGTTGTAACATAGAACAGTGGAATTGTTGCTACATTTTGGTGATCTAATACAATTGGAGGCATTGTGGTTTCTCTGGTGAATTCTTTTGTGTTAGTTTATCTTGCATGGTTCTTGTTGTTCCATCTTTGAAATTGGTTGAAGATCTAAGATTTGATGTTAGATTTAGAATTAGATTAGTTTGGTGAATAGTGTTCATGATTTCATGCTTGGAATGTTTGTAGCAATCTCTGGTCTATACTTCCAGTAACTATCTGATTGTAGTAGACTGGTAAAGTCAACCTAGACCATACATCTATTTGTGCTTAGTTCGATTGTGGATGAATGTCTATGATTTGAAAATTTGTATTCCTTAGAATATTGCACCTTTCTTGTGATATTGCATTGTGGGTTAAGTAGGAATTGGTTATTTGAGATTGGTCCATTCCAGATATCTGTCATTCGCATTGTTCATCCTAGAAATAGTTTAGATTTCATTATATCTCTTGCATCCTTATCTTTTGCCGTTTCTTTATCATTTAGTTAGACTTAGGATTTAAGATCATCATATTGCAAGATTTGATAAATTGGAACGATACAGTTTGCTTGTAGTAAGGTCCAATTGTGATTACCAACATTTTCACATATTATCTAAGCTGTTTATGCATTTTCTGTCAAGACCTCGACACCCGAGAGACCTTGGGGTGATCTTAGCATTTGTTGTTGAGAATTCATCTTTCAAGAGATAGAATATCATTTTCTGGCCCTCGAAGCTGTTGTTGTGCAGAAAACACCATCAACAAAACATATCCCCTCCCCTTATGTATATTTTAACACCAAATTGAAACCAATATTATTCCATGTAAAATGCCAGTGTCCACTTTTAAATCATAAAATTTTACTTTAAGAAACCCAAATCCTAACAATGCCAAGTATTGAATATCATATGCCAAGATCAACTTGATTAATGAAACCAAGACCAGACTGAAGCAATACCTTTATGAAGCTAATATTCACAACTATAATGTTGTTCTAAACCATTCAATTAGTAAGATTTATGATTCCATAAATGAAATGATATCTCACTTAAATGAATCTGCCAGTATGAGTATGTCACAAATACTTGTAAGCATGCTGAAAATACCTATGGTTGTCAAACTGATACAAGAGATACCTTCCCACTACAATATCATCACCTATATGTGCCATGACAAAACTAAGTAAAAATGTTGTCTACACATGAAGCTCCAAACATCAATACCACAAGATATCAAATTTGAATGTAAACAAACATCACAGTGTTGCAAATTGGAGTGTGAAACTAAATGCCAAAACCAAGAGTGCCAAACAATAAGGCCAATGTCATATGTCAATATCAATCACCAAGATACCAAACCAAAACACAGTGCACAGTGTTGACATCAAGGACAAATAACAAAAGAGAAGTTCAACATGTTATTGTCAGGGCTTGTATACTCCCATGGAATTCTAGAGGGGAAGTGGTAGATCACGAGTGTAGTTTGATTTTTCCATGTCAATAGAACTGACATAATGTTATTGTGGATAAGATAACCAAGGTAACCAATTTTGATTGGAAAATTTTGATTGAAAGGATAAGTAGTACTAAACATTATATTGTGTGAAGCAATTTCTTAATGTCCCTGAGTAGATTATCTCAATGGGAACAAGAAAGAAATGATAAGGTTTTGAGTAAACCAAAATTATATTATGAGTAATTCCAGTATCTTATCCATTTAGGTAAAAGGGATAAAACAAATCTTGGTGAATTTGTAGAATACTAATATTACAATAAAATTCTATCATTGAGGTTACATCCATTATATGGGAAGACATATTGAATCTCTATATATGTGAGATAAGCCAAGAAATAGGATTAACCTTATATCTAAAACGTTGTCAAATGGAATAATAGATCAAGAGGATCAAGGAAAACTTGTTGATACAAGCTTAAAATTATGAAGTAGTATAATTATGCTTAAGATAGATAGTTATGTTGGTGATGGAAAGTCTTGGATTCTGAGTTGTTTGATGGTGTAAACACCAAAAGAATGGATGGGACCCACATGTAGTGTACAATACACTGATATTCCTTTTCTATTTGGGTTACACTAAGGAAAAATTAATTAGCCAATGAGAACATATTTTCTAGTCATTAAGGTATAGTTTTTAGATATGATATGGTCACTATTGTACTTCTGAAGTACAAGAGGGTTAATATGATTATGAAGTATAGCTCTTTAAGGGAAAGTATGTGTGAAAGAACACAAGCTCTTCCTATATGTTAGTTGGGCCCTCAGTGGAAATTCCAATATGGATGAAATTGCAAAAGGTCATGCACTAAGCAAAGAATGTTTTGTTATTAATAGAATATTTTATTTCTTACATGAAGAGAAAATTAAAGGTAGAACCTTTATTTTATTATATGTGTGTGTGTGTGTGCATGTTTTTTTAAATATAATCGAGGATGATGATTCACAAGGGGGAAGTATGCTACATCCTATTTCATAGTTACCGAGTTAATTTTACCATTATGAGTGAAAATATTGATAAATATAAAATGAGACTTTAATATGTTTGTTAGGTGAATGAAATATGTGAATATGCAATAAGATGTTATTGATTTAAAAAGAATGAATATGTTTTGAATTAGTGGAATGCTATATATTTGAATGTGAAAATTCTAATGCTTTGATGATATAAATGTTTAATGATGCAAATGGATTTACTATGAATGCATAAATACCTTGGTGTTGTACTAAGGTGGA
>VDFB02201277.1:0-10913 GCA_007258455.2 Sequoia sempervirens | reverse complement strand
CATAAATCTAAATCAATGTCACATCATTCTAATCTCTCATTAAATTAATTAACTTGGATTGATTTAATCTCCTCTCATGTCCCATCCTCTAGCTTTTGCAACTTGCACAAAAAAAGTAGATTTAATTCATTTATTAAATCTCTATTTTCTCTTAAAAGGCATAATAAAGGAATATTCCTCAAATTTGAATTCAAAATCCAAGTGGACTTTGTCCTTCCAACAAGGCATTTACTCCATGTAGAAAGTCCTTTTGCCTTGAGCCAAGTGGCATTCAATGCACTTTCTTTCCCTCTTACATGTCATTTTAACAATTTCAAAATTCAAATATATGCATTTATTGACACATTCTTCAAAACTTGCACATCCTCTATCCATTCACATGTTGACAAGTGGCATCTTGCCATCTGTTGATTCTTAGTCCCACATTGCTCCATTTTGGACATCTCTTCAACTTGAATTTTTATAAATAAGAGACTTCATTCCGCATTTGATCATCCACAACTTGAGTAAACTTACTATACTCAGATTCATAGCAATCTTCATCCATCTCATTGAGTTTTATAGCTAGGTTATGCAGATTTTGTCTTGGAGCATTCATCAATCTTGAACAAAGGGATCACAATCTTCATCAAATCATCTTCATCACACCATTGGAGTTGAGAAAGGGCCAATTTTCACATCAAATTGGCACCAACTCCTTCAAGAGATTAAGAGTTTGATTTGTTTTAGAATAGGATTCAACATTTTGTTTTAAGTTCACTGTGTTCTTCATTTTATTCCTTTTCTCTTGCATTCAAATGGATTTCCTAAGGGATCTATATTCTAACTTACATTGACCTTATTAAGGTGTTGTTTATTGTGTTCTTGCAGGTATAGGGTCTAGGTTCACACTTTGTTATCTCTAATTTTTATATCTAACACAAATGAACCAATAGTTGAACATAAAAAGCTAATTGTTGTTACAAAAATAACACACTATTATTTAAAATATAGCTTATATCCAACACAAATGGACCAATAGTTGAACACTAAAACTTTTGAAAATCTTTCATAGTATATGTAAAAATACAAGATATTTATTGTGCTCGCCTTTTTATATTTATTATAGGACAAGCTATTAATATGAAATATTCCAATGCATTTACATTGCTACCCCAATAATTGTACACATAAGAATACTATTTTTTCACTATGACAAGAATACTTGTTTAAATGAACATCTTACTTTATAAATGACACACTTATATGGATAGTTTTGATATTTTATTTGAAACAAAAAATTATTTATTTTCTATGCTCAACGGGGTTTCGGGGACGAGGAGTACCCAGTACGGCGAGACGAGTTTTCGGTACGGGGGTACTTTTGGGTCATTTTTTAGGGGACGACAGGGGACGGCTGATAAAAAAATAAGGAATTTTTTAAAAATATATAGAAATTTCAAATGTTCATAGCATAACATTGATAAAGCATTCATTCTAGACATTTGTATAAGCTTAATACGTATCATTAGACTTGAATTGAGATTTCACATGAGAATCGACAAATAAATTAACAAAATTCAAATGCTTTTCATTATCAATGTGCACACATATCATAAAAAAGTCTGATAATTATAACCAAAATGCCCAAAGGCTCCAAGTCTCAACTATGAAATGACATGCTAAACATAAAACTAAGAAAATATATCACTGTCCAAGGTCCCTAATCAGCAGAAGGTAGGTCTAAATGAGCATCGCCCTCGCCATCAGAGCTCGAGTCTAAGTTAGTGTCAGTGTCCATGTCAATAGAAGGATCTGCCTCAACCAATGGAACCCCAACCAATCCCTCATGTGCATTCTCCTCAATCTGCATAGCATCTTTGGGATTAACATCCCAACGTAAGGCTGGAGTCTGACGATACTAACTAGTCTGGGGATCCTTCACTCAGCTGCTCTTCTTTTGCTCTCTTGCACTTCACAAGTCAAATGTAAAAATGAGTTGCTTTTTCTCATTTTAGGGCATATATAAGACATAAATTAGGTTAAGTGGCACGGGGCGTCCCTTGTGGGCCCGCCCATGAGTTTTTTTCATTTTAAAAAACTTTATTTTTTATAAAAATGTGTTTTTTTTGCTGCTGGGCCGTAGGGTACTTCTAGAAGTACCCGGTACGGATGAGGGACGGCTGGGAAGTTTCGAGTACTTTTAGAAGTACCCTACGATCCCTGCCTTTTGCCAAAAGTCCCCTAGAAGTACCGGGTACTTGGAGGGCAAAAGGGGACGGCTAGGGGACATTTCCTGGCTGTCCCCGCGTACCCATTTTGTACCCGATATGGGAAACGACATAAAAACACAGGGGACGCGTCCCGTGGAGCATAGTTTATTTTACTTGTTAATGAATGTATTTATGTTTTTTAAATATAACATTCATAAGATTTCATGTGTTGGAGTTTGGGTCCATCTTGATCAACATTAAATTATTTTTTTACATGTGAATAAATTATTTATAATATATACCAAGATTGAATATTATAAACACAAATACTATAACAACAATTGAACCCCACAACTATTGGTGGCTCTCCCATGGTCAAAAGCTAACATATTTTGCACTTATTTCTCATATAGCTTATGAATTATTGTACGTACAATGTGGAGTATTTTCCATTCTTCTCCTTTCATCACGGGCACCACAACAACAATTTCACTATCCCATGCTCGATAAGAACATCTTCAAATTGTTGGATAAAATTATAAAACCTTATTTTATCTTGGTCGGCAATTACAGTGGTAATTGTCCATTCTCCTTGTCGTACGTCAAATTTCCATGCATAGTGTTTAAGGGACTCGTTTATGGTGTGAAATGGAGTAAAGCTGTGAACCTCAACCACAACACATACGATGATTGCGCTCACGGAACCCTCCCAGCAAGTGGTGTCGTCGTCGTCCTCCACGTTATTTTGGTGGGTACCAAATCCACTGATTACATCTGCACAAAGATTACCCTCAGAAAAAAGATATGGGTTTAAATTTGACTTCGCTCCACTTGCTGCTCTTCCAATCACTTGAATAAAGGCTGACGGCATAACCTGAAATGAAGAAGGGAAAACTCTTGGTTCACCAAAAGGAAATTATTTTCATTTACAGACCCATTTCAAACATTACACAAGTCTACAATATCTAGATGATGTTCACAAACATGAAGCACTGGTCTTTCCAGGAGGTCACCCATCCCAGTACTACTGCAGCTCAAGCGCACTTAACCACATAGTTTTTCCAAAGGTTAAGTCCACTTAACTTGCAATCCTATTTTTAAAACTTTCAACAAGTATTGTACCTTATGAACCACTACTCATAAAACATGACCAAGTTAAAACTGAATGGTTAAATCTTGATAACAATATCACAAAAAACTGATGGTCAAAACTCGAAACTAAAAAGCATGTCCCAATGGTGAGAATGAGAAATGAGATTGCCAATTAAAAGGAAACTTGAAATCTATACCTCCAACATGGGAATGCAATTCTGTATTGCTGCATCACTGCAATATAAAAGCTGCACTGTTTCCAATGCCTGCAACTCTTCAATACCTGCTATGTTCTCCAACTTCTCACAAGTGTCAATTGCAATCCTCTTCAAGCAACTCAGTCTAGAAAGACTTGGCAACTCCTCAAGCTTTGGACATTCAATAATGTTTAAATATTCAAGCGTTGCAAGGTTATCGATTCCTTCCACTGTTTGCAATTCTGTGCACCGCCGCACAGTGAGTGTGATGAGGGTTGTTGGCAGGGTTATCTTCTGCAGCTTCTCACAAGAGACAATGCTAATACTCTCCCAGCAGTTCATTTGGGCCATGTACAGGTACCCGTCAGGGTAATTCAGAGGTGTAAAGCAGTGTAGCTCTTCAAGCTCTGGACAATCACAAATGGATAAGTGTGCCACACCAAAGTTACCTGACACTCTCTTCAGATTTTGACATTAGTTCAGAAGAAAACACTTGAGTTTCCCACATCCAGAAATTGTAATGCTCTTCAGAGAGTTCATATCCTCAAGATTCAACTCAATCTCAAGATGCCAGCACTGAAAAATAATCAGTTGTACAAGATTTTTAAAATGGGATATTTCTTTCAAACTTATCAGTTCTGTACAAGCATCCAAGTGAAGACTATTCAATGTTGCTGGCATAGTTATATTCTGCAGCTTCCCACACCTGATTATGCGAATCTCCTTGAGGCAAATTAGGCTTGCAAAAGAGGGGAGCTCTTCAAGCTCCTGACAATCCGATATCCACAACTGTACCAGATCAAATTTACCCCATATGCCTTTCAAAATCCTACAATCAGTCACCTGAAGGCGATTGAGCTTTCGGCATCCGTCAATTGTAATCCTTTCCAAGCAACTTGAACCACAAATAACTGGCAACTCCTCAAGCTTAGGACACTCACTAATGTATAGCTCTGTAAATTCTGTAACATCACTTATTCCTGTAATCATTAGCAATTCTCTGCAATGTTGCACGGTAAGTTTAATGAGTGTTGTTGGCAGCGTTATGTTCTGTATCTTCTTACAAGAGTCAATGTTAATCCTCTCCAAGCAGCACAGTCCCGCCATAGTTTGCAATCCTCTGCACCGCTGCACTGTGAGTTGATTGAGTGTCATTGGCATTGTTATGCTGTGCATATTCCAACATTTAACAATGGCAATCCTCTTCAAGCAGTTCAGGTGAGACAGATCCAACAAAGGTTGAAGCTCAGGACATTTTTTTATATTCAGCTCAACAAGTTTTATAAGACTAGACATTCCTGTTATTGTTTCCAATTTTCTACAAGCATTCAGAGTGAGTTTAATGAGACTTGTTGGCAGTGTTATAGTGTGCATCTTCCCACATTCGACAATGCCAATTCTCTCCAAACATCTCAGGCCTGAGAGACACAACTCAACCTCCAAATACTCACAAATTTCCAATTCTACAAGCTTTGAAAGATTAGATATTCCGGACAGAGTTTTCAGATTTGTAATTGCTAATTTTTCTAGCGAGCTCAGATCTGCAACACCCAACTCATCAAGCTGAGGGCATTTACTAATCTTCAATTCAACCAACCCCGTGAGAGCAGATATTGCTGACATATTTTTGAGTTCTTTGCAATCATTCAACTCAAGACGCTTCAGAGTCATTGGCAAAGTTATGTTCTGCAGCTTCTCACACCGGAGAATTCTAATCTCCTCAAGGTATGTTACCTGAAATCAAAAAGAAAAAAACACTTATTTATCCACAGGGAATTATTTTCATTTACAGATCCACTTATAACATAGAAAATCTGGACCATCTTATTAGAACAATACTCGTGGTCAATCATGATCAAAATGAAAAATATGAATGTTAAAAGGAAGCTTGAAATCTATACCTCCAACGTGGGAATGCAATTCTGTATTGGTGCATCATTGCAGTATTGTTGATGAGTGTTTTATCATTCACCAAACATCAGAATAAAAATGTCCAAAGACACTCTATCCTCTCTTGAAAAACCACCGCATAGGCGATTCCAAGGTTTCTTTAGTCGGGTCTCGACGTGTGGATAAGCTCAATGGTCGTTGTGATAATGCTGGTAATAAACAAGGGGACTTACGTAGAAAGTCTGCACAAGTTCGGGGACTTAGGAAATTTATCTTTGTAGGTTCTCAATTAGGACTTTCAATTGTGGATCTCAAAAAAAAATGGCAAAAAGAATAGGGTTTAGGAGAGTCTAGTCTAAGCCTAAGAACTCAAGAGACAGTAAGGACTCGGTGAAGAGAAATAAACCACACTTTGTTTCGCCTCCTGCAGGACAACATACGCAAAGTGGGTGCAATCTTCAAGGGGTTTGTGAGAATAATTTTCACACCTCGAATGAGGTTGAAGTTAAGCTTCCACGTTTAAGAGCTCAGGCTAACTTTACAAATCGAATGCAAATCATCCATTCAAAAAAAGTATGAGCTACACTTCACCATCGAATCAATACGATCAATCTCTCATTCAATTTAACAACTTTTCAAAGCAAATTCTATTTAATCTAACTTTAACTCTAATCTATGGCGGAAGGCAATATGTAACCTCGCTTACTATTCCACAATAAGAAGTGATTCAAGGCAAATCATGCTCAAGAGCTTTTATCATTCAAAATAGTCTCAATGCGACAATATACATAATCTGTCTCCACACAAAATAAAAATGAGAGAGCACTAGTTTATATAGAGCTCCAAAAATGAAATGAAGGGCCGAGATTGAAACAAGATCAACGGCCGAGATTATTACAACCAAACCCTAATTAGGGTTTCCCAAAATAACAAGAGTTAATCATCAGAAAACTATCAGAAAAGTGGCAGTTCCAGCTATAATCAAGGAGAGGCATCCTTATCCATTTGAGTGGCATTGTGCTTGGTGAATCTGGACACTACTGCAATGACCTCGTCCATCGTGACAGGCGGCAGCATGCTGATCCGGAATTCAAGTCCGTCCAACTTCTCAGCACATCTAGCAAAAGTACCTTCCCAATCTGCCTCCTGCTTCTCAAAATCCTTTCGAATGGACGAGAGTCTTGCCACTCTCGCAAAGTCTTGTTTCAAGAAAGGTCCAGCGGTCGAGAAGAAAGTTTCTTGAACCTTATGCTTCAATCTCTCCAACTGCATGTCATTCTCCCGGATGACTTCACGGTCGAACACATCAGTAGTTATCATGCAAATCTTCTCCTGGATTTTCCTGACCTGTTCTTCAATTCCAAGTCCATCGACTCTTGCCTTCTCCAAGACTTCTTCTCGTATTGTCACTGCCCAAAACCAGTGATGAAAATCATATGCTGCCCTTGCAACAATCACCTTTTTATCAACCAACTCCTCTCTCGGAGTGCTCTTCAAAACTCTTAAGGCTTGGAATAAGCCTTTCTTGCATATCCGGGATACCTTCCCATGTTTCTGCCATATCCATCAATCTGGAAAGAAATGAAGAGGTTTGTCCATAGGCCAGTGCCAACTTTTCCATGAACAAGGCCGCTTCCGTGCCTTCACTTGCCATCCAGTCTTGTGCTTCCCTGGCCGTCACCATTCCGTGCTCGACTTCCCTAGTCACCTCCTGTGATGAATTGAGGAGAGGAGGAACGGTCGCATTGCCCTGATCAAGCGGCTGGGTCAAATGTTGTATATATTCTTTGAGACGTTTGACCTCCTTTTTATATTCCTTCTTCTTGGTCACTTCCTTTTCCAGTCTCGCTTTAATGGTCGAGACAGAATTATCTAACTCTTCTACTTCCTGACCTTTCGAGGTCGGACCAAGGTCAACAGTGGTTATTGCATACTCTTGTGGAGTGATTTCGTCATGTGGCTTGTCCACTATAGGCACTGCAATGTGCACGGAACGGTTGCCTGTCTCGTTCCTTTGAATGGTGGAGAACTTCTTGGCGGGCTTCTTGACTGCAACCTGCTCTAATCTTGCCAAGAAATCGGCAGTATCGTCTTCTTCTTCTTGTTGAGCCTCAGCAGGCACCTGGATCTTCATCCTTTCCAACAGCCAGTCTGGAATGGTCGACTGTTCGATGCCATCCTCTACTTGAACCTCGTCCTCATTCGGAGCATCCACTATCCCTCTGAGGGCGGAAATCATTCCTTCCTCTAAGTCATTGTCCCGGGCTTCTATGTCATTGTCTGAACCTAAAATCTCTGTGCCTGTTGGTGACGCAGGTTCTTCATCATCTAGTTGAATAGGCTCATCATTTACTTCCTGAGCTGCAAGAGGTTCGAGCATCTCGACCAAGGAGTCGTCTATATTGGCCACAAACTGGTCAATGTTCCTGGATGCTGCTGACCGAAAAGGTTCTCCTTTATGCCTCTTGGAAACAGGCTCTGCACTTGGCATTATTTCTTTTCTTTTCTCTCCAATCCTGACCAAGTCTTGATGGGATGCACCAGCATTAGAGGAATATGATTCTGATTCGCTCAACAGATCATATGTGAGCGTGACTCCTTTCTGTCTTAATTCCTGAACATGATAATCGACCCACCACTGAGAATATTTCGTCACTGGCCTCATCAGGGTGGCTAGGTCTGCGTGCTCTGGCTCTGACCATTTTACTGGAGGGAGAGGTCGGCTTTCCTCAAAGCGAGGCTGGACGTGGTTTCCATCATCTTGGAGCTGATCAGGCACTCGACAGAACTCAATTGTTCTCATGAAATCCAAGGACATCCTGGACCACATCTTCCGTCTGACCTCATATTCATCCGCAGCATTTGCCCAAAAATCCTCCAATTCCATCCTGTGCTTATATTTTCTCCCTTCCATTGTCCGGATATTATGATGTGGGTCATAATTGACCCTGGACTTGTATGCCATGAAAGGATACCATTGGATCTCTAGTCTTGCACTTTCAGCTGCCTGTGCGGATGGACAGTACTCTAGCATGTTCCCGATGAAGAATGGGAATGTGACGGACGCCTTCTTGGTCGGCCTCTGAATATTCTGGTACTCTTCTAATTGTCTTAAAACCTCGAGCAATATCATCCGATTAGTCGGATAGATAGGCAATTTATAGGGATTTCCAGTAAATCCCTGGATCCTGATATATGTGAATTTAGGGAACTGGATGAACCAAGACCCATATTTGCTGATAAGACTTTTTGCTTCATGGCTCAGCCTTTGATGCACTCCTCCTTGGAGCTTTCTGGTGATATGCATTAGGAATGCATCATGCACCCTCCTGAAGTGAGTCTTCTCCTTCAACTGGAGCTGAGGATAGCAGTCGTAAGGCTTGAGCTCGTTCTCCCCGTTGCCAATTTTGCCTTTGCAGATCAATCCTGGATATTTGTATGATCTGGCCAACAGGTATATCACATATGAACTCATGTGAAAAGACTTGGTCTCTTCAAAGTTGATCAGTTTCTCATGGAGGTTGTCACTTATCATCCGTGACCAGTTGAACATTTTGACTCCGGAGGTGATCTCGTCGATGAAATAGTACATCCAGCTCTCAAAGAAGGCGCCCTGCGGATTGCCAGCTATTATGTTAAGCATCACCACAATATCTCTGAAATCCTCCTTGAAATCCATGCGGCGAGGTCTCTTAGGAAACTTCTTGATTGACGGCTTTGGCTTGTCCATCCAAACCTTGTTGACTGTTGTGGCGCACAAATCTGACTTGCTGTCATATAGCATTTTGGCTTCTTCTTTGGTCTTATAGACCGTTCTTGAATGTTCAGGGATGCCAAAGGTCTCCTGAATTGCAACTTCGTTCAAGTGTGCCAAGATCCTTCCGTCAGGGGCGATAATCTGTCTTTTCTGAGCATCATAATGACGAGCACACTCCACCATTAATTCTGCACAATCCATTGTCGGAGGGAATCCAGCTGCTTGGAATATCCCGTTTCTGACCATTCGTCTGGCTATTGCTGTGGGAAGTCCCTTCTGACCGTATACTCTTTGCTTGAATTCGTCAAAGTCCACATGTCTGAGGTCAGTGTCCATGACATTCTTCCACTTTGAGATGACCTTGGTCTCCTTCTGAGCACCCTTGTTGGCGAACTTCATTTTCAGCTTCCTGGATAATACTCCTGCCGTGTCCGTCAACCTGCAGTCATAATATTAACATTAATAAAAAGACTTTTAAAATTATTAAAACCTCGTGCCTTGGATTTGAGAATTTGACTTTCAGCTGTTTAGATAATTAATTTGCTGCGAAAAAGCAAGCTGAAAGTGACTTGAATAGAATTGAAAATTTTGCCAGAGCTTCGTCAAGATGACAGTATATGAAAAGATAGCAAATTTAATTGACCAATCACCAAACCTCAGCGAAGGAACGTTAAATGCAAATCAGATTTAAAAATCTGATTTTTTTGAAAAGTGTGCCCCTCTTCAAGAAGAATTCAGCTTTGAATAAATCTCTTTTTCTTTTCCCGCGAAAAATTCCTCAACATAACACTGCTTCTCCCTCTGGGAAAATTCGACTTTGCTTATGGACGAATTAATTGCCTGACAATTTCGAGAAAGAATAAATTTCTCTTCAGCTGTGTGTGAAAAAATGAGTTGCTGAAACTCATTATAATGCTGAGAGATTGAATTCGATTTAGCAACTGCTGTAATCTTTCTCGATCTCGATTTGTTTTTTATTTTCCAAACAGACAACTTTCCTTTTATCTTCCGACAAGGATCAGTCTCGAACTTATCTGGACAAATCTTACTGATCTTCCAAAATTCAATTTTTCTTATTTAATGTTTATTTTTTTGATTTTTCGACTTTTAAATGAAACATTAAATATTTTAATTAAATTCATGGTGATTTTAATTTTCTTTTTTTTTGTCGGATTTCATCTCCGCCTGGCGTGCTTTATTTTCGTCCGATTCGTGTCTGGCAATTTTGATTTTGTCCAAGGTATTTTAAGTTTCCAAATAGTTGAAAATTAATATTAAAATATTAAAATATTTCAATTAATTCCAACCCGTTCATCTTGGACCCATGTCTATCTCGATCTTCCTTCCATCTTTCTTGGCTGAGAGTTTATTTTCCGATCTCGTCCTTAATTTTGTCTAGCCAAACCAAATCTTAAGCCATTCCGTCGAGAATTTCATTGCCAGATCCCTATTTTTCTTTGCCGAGGCGAGATTTTAAGCTTATTTTGCTCTGCCAAAGTCAAATACTTCCTTGCTCAGTCGAATTTTTCTAGGAAAAATCCTTGTCCGAATGTCTTCGTTAGGCGAATTTCCTTGATGTCTGACATATTCTTCCTCCCTTTGGCCAAGGACGACCCTTCCTTTCTCCCTGCCTTGGGCATTTTTCTTGGGTCAAAGTTGACAATTTCTCGACATTTTTTTCATACTTAGGCAAATTTTATCTCTTTTCCTCATCGTGCTAGGCACATTCCGTTTTATTCTTTGCCATATCCTGATAATCTTTACCACATGTCCTTTCAATCTTGG
>VDFB02201276.1:0-12815 GCA_007258455.2 Sequoia sempervirens | reverse complement strand
CTTACCAAGAACTCGCTACAATGGAATATGAATGAAAGTATGCTTTACGTCTTGCATGGATAGAAGAAAATATGTGTATCCCTTCTTAGAAATGAGAATGGTTGGTTTACATAATAGTCATGACAATGTTCATTCTTATTTAATCACGACGAATTTCATCTATTTTAGAGTATTAGTCTACATTCAAAGGACATTTTAGAAATTCATCTCTTAGAAAAGAGAATACTTGGTTTACATAATAGTAATAACAATGTTCATTCTTACTAATCATGACGACTTTTTTGAATATCACCTATTTTAGAGTATTACTCTATCTTCAATTGACTCAACCATGAAGTCTTTCCTTATAGTTGTACCTAATTATTTTTCAAACTTTTTTGTATAGAGATCATTTGTTATGAAGCTCCATACGTCTTATACTTTTATATAATGGTGTTTTCATAATTTGTCATTACATAATTATTCAATCTTCAACAATTGCATTTCATATTCATAATAGTTCATAACAATTCATCTCACTTGAGTACAATTGTTGTACTTGAAACTCAATGCATATCCTTCACGAACATAAATGGTACACTTCACATATTCATTTATCTATATGATGCTCACAAATATGAAGACCCATGACTTCTTAGGAGGTCATTGATCCTAATATAGTTCTTCCTACATATACTTAACTAGATACAACCCTTAAAGGTGATATTTAATGGTCAATAGGCATAATACTTATAGCGTTATTGGCCAATAAATGCACACGTTTTTTGTTTTCTTGGCGACGAGGAATTCCATACATGGGTAAAAGTTTGGAATTGTATCACAATTTCAACCTACAAGTAGTTTCAAGAAAAAATGTTTTGTTTTAAATGGTTTTAGGAAAAGTTGTTTTACTCAAAACTACTTGGCACCTACACGGCACAAAGAATTATGGACATAACTATTTTACTAGAAACAATTAAATTAAGTTAATTTAATTTTAAAATTAAAATTAGGTTAAATTTATATGCAATATTTCAACTAAAACTTTTTTTAAGCAATGAATTATGGTCAAAACACTTTCCCTTGAAACTATTTATGTGGCAACCCATGTGGTAGCCTAACCCTTGTTTTAGGGAAAATTCAACAAAAAAATAACCTCAACTCTAAATTTCTCAAACAAAGAGTACTTTACTGAAATTTTGAAAATACTCTTTTGTAATGTTTGGAGTTTAGAATTGATTTATTTTTATATTTTTTATTAATATTATTACATACACACATACATAGAATTTATTACAAGTAGATTATTATAATCAAACATAGGGTTGATTAGAAATTTATATATATATATATATATATATATATATAGTGCACTATAGAAGAGAATTGTCTCAAATATGGTACAATTATTTTCTTTTTAATTAAAAAATTGAACAAAAGTTGATGTTGGATGAAAAATATGACATTTTGACTAAATTTGACTTTAAGAATTATTAAAAAATAAATATTCATAAAAAAATATATATTATTTTTCCATGCACTAGATTTTTAAGTTATCTATGAAGAAAAATAAATAAATAAATAAATTTATATTTTCTATACTTTTCACATCTCATGGACCTCGCTTTGGAACTTTTTAAAAAGTTAAAACAATTCTCTTAAATTTGTAAAAAAATTATACTCAACTAATTTACATTTTTTAAAAAATTTATAAATGTAGGACTCCATGCAATTCTATTATATCATTTTAAATTTAAAACATAAACGCCACTTTTAAGTGATCCAAGTTGAAAAATTATATTTGTGTTGGTAATTTTTGTTATAAAAGTGTGACAATTATGAACTTTTGCACTAAATTATTAATTAATAGGTTACATATGTTTATATCTATTGATAGTTCAATGATAAATTTAAATGTTATTTCTAGTAAAAAGAAAATTCAATCTTTTGCAAATCAACGCAAGCCCCCCCTAGAAATATTTTAAATATATTCAACAACTATTTTTTCCGCACAATCATTCTCACATAAAATTCATCATACACACATAAATATATGACACAAAATGTAGTACTAGGGAACATGCCAAGTAGCTATTATTTATGTACTAGTATCCAAATATAATGGATATTCTTTTGATAGAACATGTGAAGAGAGAACCACATAATAAGCCAAATATGAAAGTGATGTATCTTGACTTGTAATTTAAAAAATGCATATGGTCAAATCAATAGCTTAAATTTTTTTTCTTCAACTTTTTAGTTTTGTTTGTAAAATATTCAATTAGATGAACATTTTAGAATTATTCTTGTATTAAACGACTATAGAAAGGCCACAATATTTTCTCTAGAACATAATACATTCAAAATATATGTATCCATAACTAATATGCCACCTTTCCCATTTTTCTCAGCACTTTATTATATTACAAAATCATTGTATTGACATGTAGATTTAATATGCATGTCATTTTAATCTAAATCTAGGATATTAAATTTCATGTTATATGCCTCAACAACCATTAAATTTCACACATGGATTTTATACATAAATATTAAATATTTTAGTAATAATCCTTGTTATAATAAAACATGTATACATTCAACAAAATATCCAAAATATTGTAATCTCATATCCTACCCTATAATCAAAAGCACATTCATAATCAAATTTTTAGTTTTGAATAATGGTTGTGATCTCTTTCCCCTCATACACTTGTCATCCCAAAAATAGTGTAAGTAATTTTAATTGAACAATTGTGTCACATTTTTAGTAAAGGTATACTGAAGGGGAGAATATGCCTAAATTGTTTTATTAAATAAAAAATGAATAAGTATATAAAGAGGAGAAATGTAGTTGAACAATGTCTAACTGCATATCCACCAAATAACCACCTATAAAAATAAACAATGTAATAGGAATTGCTAGTATTCCCCCCTTATTACATTGTTCCTATAAATGTACCCCTAAAAACTCAAATTTCACCTTACCAAGAGATCGCCCTTAAGGCTTACATAACAAAACTTTTTGATTACAAAATAAATATACATTCTTGAGAAGATCTTTTCAATAAACAAATCCTGAATGAGGTGGAACTCCATCAAGTTGCCTCGTGGCCCTCAAAACAGTGTAGCTTTGAGCTGAATTCCTAAGCTTTTGGACTACCATATTTTCAAACTCTTCAATCACTAATTACTGACTTATTCAACAACAATCAATATTGAGTTGCGATAGAGCTCCATCAAGTTGTCTGATGACCCTCAAAAGCATATAATTATTGATTGTGTTGTAACACCCAACCTCATCTTTTGCTATAAACTACCAAATTTCCGTTGAGTATAACTAACTTGTTTTCATTCAAGAGTTTCCAAATTGATTTCAACCAAATCAATTTAAATTTTCAACTAACTTATAAGTTTCCAATTTCAGTTGAATTGAAACAACTAACTGTTTGACCAACTGTTTCATGGAAGGTCAATAACTAAATAACTGTCAAACTAGGGTTTCCTTTACAGTAAGATGGAAAAGAAAACCAATTCCGATGTCGTTACATCATACAACTCATCAACTAAATTTTAAAACTACCATTTCCAACTGAAAGGAAAACTATTAACTGTAAACATATAACAAAAAATTACAGAAGGATAATAACTACTTTTATTCGCTTCCAGAAAGTAATGAAAAAATACTACAACTATTAAAGAAATGTAACAACTGTCTTTCTAGAGTTTAAGAAACAACTGCCAGATTTCATCCAATAATTCTAACTAACTAAACCATCTAGGGTTCCCATTAAACCAATTAATAAACAGAGGAAAAGAAATATATTCTCTATATTCATTAACTAAATTCAGATCTTTCATTTCAGCATAATGATTCAAAAATTGTTTGACTGCAGAAACTTACAACGGACATTTAACATAAAAGAATAACATTCATTGCATAAATGAAAGTAAACTTTAATGAGCATTGCATGTACCTGGATTTATGAACTTGAGAAAGGATTACATTTGACATCATCTTCATGCTGCTATACTTGGGAATCTCTATCAATGAGGGAAAGAGAATTATCCTCAGGGGCTTTACCGCCCAACCAAGACCTATTGGTCTCCCGTCTTCCTTCGTCTGAAGAAACCCGACCCTTCTTGAGTGTAATCAGCATGGATCATATTATCATCATGCCTCTGAGCCTGGTGTCAAGGACCTATACCTCATGAGCGACCTTACCAAGGGTACCTCCCAACTAGAAAAGTCATTCTGATCAGTGTTATATCTGGTACTTGATATCTAATAGATGCTGAATCTAGCATCGTACCTTGGCCAAGGATTTAATACTTCTTGCACTCCTGTGCTGTCAGCACTCACCCTTGCTCAACACGACAATTCTTAGATCAAGGTAAAATTTTACATTAGCAAGTTTGATTATCATTTCTTCTTAGTTCGTGGTTATATCTTAACCATAGAATTTAACATCACAATAACCTGATTAGGAACCATTTTTATTTAAGATTAAGCTATTTTCTGAAACCGTTTAAGGGAGATTGGACTCTGTATCTTTCACCTCTTAGGTAGAAAACTTCTTTTACAATCAAGGAGAGCTGAACAAATTGATATCTGCTGAGAAGGAGATACCCTCCGTCCCCTAGCAAAGGTAAGTCATGAGATGAACACGACTGAGAAGGAGTTGCTCATACTACCATAACTTGATTCATAATCTTTTCTCAAAGTTAAAGTTAAACTGATACCATTAAGCATCTAATCATAAAGAGAGTGAGAGAGAGTCTCGACTCAACTATTACTTCTTTAAGACTATCTACCTTCTCTAAACAGAGGTTGTTTTCATTGAGCACTTATGTATGATCGACATATTCAAATAGGTGGTCTTCAGATCTTAACATTCAACTTCATATTCTCGTCTCAAGTTTAAATTACAAAGACTGGTTTGAATATCAATTTCTTTAAGTTAAATCAGGTTAAGTCTAACCATAAAGTTCATACAAATGGAAAGAGTGAAAGATACATCACTGAAGATTTCAAGACTCTCATTTATGTCTCGATTGAACAAAGGTTTGCACATGATCAACTAATAATACAAGAAGGAAGAAATTCGGCCTATCAAGACAAATTGAGGTCTAGAATAATTACAAAAGTTTTAACACGATCTAAATACAAAATTTTATTCATCGTAAGGCCACTAGCTCTGGCTGAGACAGCTAGGTAAATTTCAATCAATGAACAGGTTCAGGTTAAGATGAAAAGAATGTAAGTTTTATCTGAGATAATACAGGAACAAAGTACAAAGGGAGAGTCTAGTTCAAGTACGAGGCATCTGGAAAAGAGTAGTTTAGATAACAATTGGTCTAACCCTCGATTTACTATTAAAGAAGATGAAATTTATTAATCTTTTATGTAATGAAGATATTTAAAAAGAAAAGAGCATGAATTCTTCTATTCTTATGATTGGTCTAAATTCTTTGACATTCATAAATTCGAAAGAATAATCCAGAACAACTGGTTATTGGATGCCAATTTATCAATTCAACACAATTACATGCCCGAATGATAATGCAGATCCTGTTGAGGTCCCGCACTGGATTCTCCAGACGTTGATATGGGTAACTCGAACTCAACCACAAATTCTGCTTTGCCCGATCAGGAAGACCAAGCCAACCGCTTCCATGAATTCAACTTAAGGGAAAAACTCTCAAGTAAAATTTGGAGGAAGAACCGACATGGAATTCGTGACACAAAAGTGACGATAACAATGGGTTTTACATGGGACACGGTGAAGGATGCAGATGCTTCACAAATAAGCTAACAAGGATTGAAATGAATTTTCAGCCAACACACTTGGAGTGAGAACAAAACAAAAGCCAAGAGCTCGACAAGGTACGCGAGTGACAAAAATGAAACAAGACCATATGTTAATCGTTCAGGGAGAAACGACTCCAATTCATGATATATGCCAATAGTGTTTTTGCAGAGAAGATGTCCCAGAGCCCCCTCGCCAGCCTTTCTGAGAGCAAAAGTAACGAATGAAAAGGGAAACCTTCGATCATTCAAATCCAAAATACCCAGAATCCCCCGTGTCTGCTTAACTTCCATCGTGGCCATTTCTCACGATGGGAATGGTGGCTCTAAAACTTCCGCCTTCAAAACCACCGACGACTCTATTATCAATTCATTTAATTTCCAAGTTAAATCTTACAATGGTTTTCCATTTAAAAATTGGTGGCAAATAATTTGTATCTCTTGTTATTAATTTAATAATTAATATCCTCTTGTGAATATATAAATGTATCCATAATTTGGTTCACTAACTCCAAGAGGATAAAATAAATGTTTTAATTATATCTATTATTTTAATTTGTTATTTATTAACCTTTTCCATCTCCTTAAAAGGTGATCATTTAAATTGACTTTCTTAATCAATAATTATATTAATTTACTTATGGCCAAGGTAATGACGTCGACACAACTGTCTTGCTCCGACTCTGGGTTTGATGATAAAATTGATCCATTGTTAACCACTTCCTCTCCCTGACGATATTTCCCTTTCTCTCGTGGCGTCGGCAGTCCTGCATCCACTGACAAGGATTATGGTTAGATCGTTCTCAACGGCTTAATAATATGAATTTAAATTTTAATCTCATGATCTCATTCATCTTCACGTGAACAATAAATTCATTGGAAAAATAAAAAGTTTTTTAACATTACAGTTATGATAAGAGAACAACTATTGCATTCTGAATGTCATAATCGCACGAAAGTAGTTACTGGCAACGAACATTGAATTCAAAATACATAACCACATATATAGTCTCAATTTGAGGGATGTAACATGTGTAGTCTCATAAAATCGGTGGACAACGATCCATATTGAGTTTAACACCAAATCTCTTACTTGTCTCCAAGAGTCAAACTTTACCATATATATGTATTCTTGAAATCCAACAGCATCAATAAGGATCTAATCTATCAACACAAATAAGGAAAGCTGGAAGGAAAGTAAAAAAAAAAAAGTAAAAAATGTTACTCATGCAAAGCACCATCTCAAGTGAGAAGTTGACTTGAGATGATAAAAATTCCTCAATCCTCCAATGCCACCAGCCTCCAACAGAGCAGGCGTAAAGTATGAATCCATCATTTGTTAGCTAGGTTATATTTTTCCCATATGACTTTGCCTGCTAGAGTCAAAAGACCATATTTATTGACCTTTATTATGGATCCTTTTGTTATCTCACACACATTACCATTTGAGTTTTTTTTCACACTAATAATATCAACATTGGAACTTCATTGTAAACCCATTAGAATAAATGGTTCATACTTGGGATGTCTCCTTGTAAATATGGGTCCCATAAATGTAATCTTAATAGTCATTTGTTTACATTGCTTGATTGTGTTGATTAGCATCTTGGAATGAGTTGTTGAATCTCGGTGTAGCAATTAGACACTAATCCTTCATGTAAATTATCATTCATTTTGCATCTAGTGGTATTTTGTTCATACATACCAATTATTTGCTTTATCAAAATTTTTAGTGCATAATGCTTTATCAAATATTAAAAGGGACAACTAAATGTAATAGCTCATTTTAAAGATGTTGAAAAGTTATTTCTAATGGGCACCTTGGAAATGAGACTTTATTTATGAAAAAATATTATTATTCCTCAAAAAGGTGAAAAGTGCTCCATAAAGTTAATTATTTATTTTACAAAAGGAGTTTTGAAGCAAATAAGGAAGAAATTTATAATTTTTTGCTTCAAAAAGTTATAAAAGGAGGTTGAGGGCTCATTGTTGGGGCAAGAAGAGTACAAACAAGATGTTATTGGATTGAACTTGCGAGTTCTTCTAAGATTTATTGAGGATAAAAACCCTCTTACAGTTACTAGTTTTGGATCGAAAAGATGATCCCTAGTTAGTTGGTGTGTATCTACTCAAGTGCCACTATTGCATTTCAAGTGATTGCAGATTTAGGGTTTCAGACAGTAAGGATTTTAAAGCTTTTGATTTGTAGATATTTTTGGTGAGCTAATACTTCTAGTTTCCAAGTGCATGCTTAGTGTGGAGTTTGGATCAGACCTCTTTGGCTGGCCATCCCATTAAACCCTTGTTTAGTTGTACACTCTATGCTCATTTTTACTGGTTGTACCATAGAAAATGTGAACTCAGGGCCTTTTGAGGTGATTTGCAAAATGACGAAGCCTATAGGAGTGTTTCTTGGCCTGCTATATAGATTTATGGAATTTTAGAGGGGTTATTTTTCTAGTCGAACCCAAACCAAGTTGTACCAAGTAATCCTTTGTTGGGAATGATAGACCAGGGTTATATATTTGGGTGTTTATGTTAGTATGTGATGTTGATCTCTCAGTTCTACATGCCATGCACAACTATGCAATTCACCTTAGCTTCAATGCACAATTTTTCTTGTAGTTCTCTCACTTTGCATGATGAGAATGTTGAAAATTGTGACTCAAATTACTGGCTTGATCAACTTCCTGGAGCAGTTGTGTTTTCCTCCATCGGCCTGAGTTAAGTCGCTGGTTTTCAAGTTTATCTAACTGAAGTCGCGGGGTTTTGAAGTTTTGTAACCTCTCAACTTAGCGACTGTGAAGGGAAGGATACTTCCTTTGTTGTTGGCCCGTCGCGGGTTTTGAGAACTTCGTAAGTTCCTCCGACTCGAGGTTTGGAAGTTTGGGTTTTGAGCGACGGAGCGATCCCTTTGTCGGCTTGTCGCAGGTTTTGAGAACTTTACCTTGATGAGCCTAAAATATGCTCATAATTTGATGTTATGATAAACCTTTAAATGACTTCATTTTTGCTATTTCATGGCTATTTAAACTTTGTTGAAACCTTTTATGGGGATATCCTATAGCAAGACACTTTTATATTCCTGCAGCCTATTGTGTTGACTTGATTGCATTTATTGCCCTGTTGACTCCCGAAAATGGCTGGTATATCATATACAGTTTTTAAATGGTGAAGTAGATTTGAAATGTGTGATTAATGAATAGATGTCGTGTATGTACCATATGCCTCTTCTTGCGCGTCTGTTACCTTTTGTTTCACAGGTTGTTGAAGAATGATCGAGTCAAGCGCAGCCGATCTCGGCCTTGCAGTAAAGCCCATTTCCTGCACGACTTTGAGGAAGCTCCGCCAAAGACTCTTTGACCAAAACCGATTTGGAAAGATTTTTAATGGAAAGTCAATCTGGAAATCTTAAAACATCCCCTTCCTTGCTTCCAAAGTTTAGCGGTCTGGCCACGTAAGACCCGGTGAAACCTTCGCTTGAATTTGATGTCCCTTCTCGCCGCAGTTATGACTACAACACCGACGCTCATAAACTGAAGCTATTTCTTTCCACTTTGAAGGAGGGAGCTCTCAGATGGTTCGTGAGTCTGGGAAGAGCCATTGTAAATAGTTGGGCAGACATGAAGACGAAATTCCTTGAAAATATAAAGAATATTATAAGAGTGTCGAAAGGTGATGACATATCTCGACCACAGTATGAGGATGGAAAGTCTAGAAGATTATATTTCAAGATTTTATTTTCATTAAAATGAACTCCTCAAACCATACTCTTTGAATTCAGGACTCGTGAACTACTCTTTCTAAGGGGAATCAGTGATGCCTGTATTGACGCCCTGGACCTAATGGGAGGAGGTGATATAACTCAACTACCTTGGGATGATATACATAAGATATGCCTTAACTACTCTCAAGCAATAGTTAAAAAAGGTCAAGGTCATCATGCTTCAGTGGGGAAGTCTTCTTCTGGTGGAGTTTCCTGAATGGAGATCACAAATCTGCTATCTGATTTCAAGCAGGACATCATTAATAATATGGCTACATAATTGGACACTATGCAAGCTCAGAAAAAACATGCAGAAGCTGAGGTAGCTTTGGCTGAGTTCTGTCCCTACTGTAGACAAAAGAAGCGTGATTGCAGATGCAAGATGGTGGCTAATCTGGAAGCTAGACAACTGCCTACTGACTTCAAACCAGTGGAAGGTGATGATGATCAAGCGTTCTTTGTTGCACAAAGGAGACCATGGGCCCAAAGGCAAGGTATGCCTCAAGACCCTTTAACTTTTGGTAATCCCTATTCTAGCTATAATAACCAATGGCAACAAGCATATGGACCACCACCACCATGGAATCCGCCTCAACCAAGCTGGCCTAATTATCAAACCCCGCAGTGGCAATCTCCTCAAGGAGGTTGGCAGCAGCCACAAGGTCAATGGACCCCACCTTCAGGAAATTGGCAACAAAATCTTCAATGGAGAGGTCCTCAACAATGGCAAAACCAGTCTCCTGGGTTCCTGCAGCCTCCACAGCCACAACAACAGGCCCTTATGCCGCCTACTGCAGCAACTACCACAAATCTTGGACCTCCAAAGCAAACGCCTATGCCTGCCCAGCCATTGCCTAATCCCAATAATAAGAATGATGTTCTCAACAACCCGCGGTCTATTTCGCCAACCAACATCGCTTATGCCTTAAATGTTAATGACATCCATCCGAGGTCTGGAACTACTTTACTTGCTCCCAAAACACCTCTGATTACAGAAATATCTGATTCACCCCTTGAAGAATCTAATGCACCTGTTGTTTCCACTGAGCACATACCTATACCTGATACGTATTTATGGAACCTCGCTCGCGAGACAAGGATAAACCACCTTTTCCTCGAGGTTACAGCATCAATCTAAACTCATGGAAGAACCCACTTTTGACATTCTAGATCAGCTCAAAAATGTACAAATTCAAGTCCATTTGTTTCAGGCTATTAAAGATGTTCCCATTTTTGGAAAAGCTATTAAAGAAGCCTGTTTGAAGAAGCCTGGACGAAAGAAAAAGGATCCCCAAAAAATTCATGTCTTAGAGAAATTGGCTGATATAATGTTGGAAAATGTAGTTATTCCAAAGTATATTGACCCCGGAAGTCCTGTAGTGCAGATACATATAAATGGCCAAGTTGTAAAAAATATTTTGATTGATTTAGATTTTACTAATGTAATGACAAAGCATTACCATGGACTCTTGAATATCTCAAAGATAGGGGTCTACACTTACGCATTTTGCAGCCTTTGCAGAGCTCCATACTAAAACCTCGGAGCGGGATGATGTAAGATGTAATTATCACTCTGAATCTTTAGGAGTATCTTGGCTGATTTTACAATATTATCACAAGGCAACTTTAGGAGGGTATCCAGCTATCCAGAGGGCCATGATTAGCAACCGCTTAATGCTTTTATAGGATGCCGTTCTAGAGATATGACCATTTCTGATGGGCTGTCCACAAAGAAATTGGCTTTGTATCCACCTGCTAAACCTCAACCAGATTTGTCCCAACCTGTTTGGCCAGATGTGGGAGAAGAAACTGAAGAAGCCAATTCTTTGACTCAATTGATGATGCTTCAAAATGATCCATTCTCTCAACTTCAAAGTGAAGATGCTTTGCTTTTTCAAATTCTGCAATTCAATCTTGATGCAGATAGTTTATCTGATCCAAGTGACAGTCAGCATCAATGTTTCCTGCAGCAGCTAGATTCTGAGAGTTCATTGCCTAAACTTTCGACAATTTTTCATAACTTGCTTCCACAAGAGGTACAAACATTACCTGTTGATTCTATGAGTAATCTCATTAAGCAGATAGAATTGTCTCCAGATCATTGTTTGAATGTTGATAGTAAGTTGTCTCAGTCTCAAGAGGATGACTTATTAAAAATACTACAAGAACAGCATAAAGCTTTTGCATGGGAATATGGGGACATGCAAGGAATAGATCCTCGAGTCTGTACTCATAGGATATATATCAAAGAAGATTGTTCACCAGTTAGACAACCTCAGAGAAGAGTAAATCCAACACTTAGAGAAATAGTGAAAAATGAACTTCAAAAGTTGCTTGATGCTGGTTTATTTACCCAATTTCTGACAGCCAATGGGTTTTTCCATTAGTCATTGTCCCCAAAAAATGAGGAAAATGGAGAGTATGTGTAGATTACAAAGAGTTGAACAATGCCACTAAGAAAGATCATTTTCCATTACCTTTGTAGACCAAGTACTAGATTCACTGTCTGGTAAAAGATATTTTTCCTTCTTAGATGGTTACAGTGGGTATAATCAGATAAAAATTGCCCCTAAAGATCAAGACAAGACCACTTTTACCCGTCTAGAACATTTATTATTCGTCTTGCCTTTTGGCTTTTAATGCAATCTCAAAGAACATTTCGGGAGCAAGAATTAGTATATTCATGATATATCTCATGAATGTATGGAGATTTATATGGATGATTTCACTACATATGGAGTCACATTTGTATTAGCACCGGTGAATTTAGAAAAAGTATTAAAAAGGTGTAGAGAGCAAAATTTGTCTTTAAATGTTGAAAAGTGCAAGCTTCTAATGATGGAAGAAGGTATTGTTCTAGGGTCATCATATTTCAAAAATGGAATTCAAAGTTGACCCCTAAAATTGAAGTTATTCAGACTTACAAAACTCCCCGCAAAACAAATGATTAGAAGTTTTCATCATGGGTATTATAGAAGGTTTATAAAGACTTTAGTAAAATTGTCAGTCCACTTTATGCTTTGTTAACAAGGGATTCCCAATTTGAGTGGGCCGAGGCCTGCGAAAAATCCTTCCTGCAGCTAAAGGACTTGCTTACCAAAGCCCCTGTTCTTCAAGGTCCAAAATGGAACCTGCCTTTTCACATACATGCTGATGCGTCTGATTTTGGTATAGGAGCAGTTTTAAGTCAAAAAGAAAATTCAATTGAGCATACTATCTACTTTATCAGCAAAAACCTTCAAGGTCCTGAGCTCAACTATA
>VDFB02201275.1:0-10390 GCA_007258455.2 Sequoia sempervirens | reverse complement strand
ATGGATGCATTTATTATTTTTATTGACTATCATTGTGAATGGTTGATCTAGACCTGCTCAAACATCATCAAACAACCCAATTTTAGTCAATAAACAAGTCTAAAACAATCATTCCCCATGCAATTCATTTAAAATGCAATGAACAATAAACAAAAATAGAATATCAAATGAAAGCTTATTGAAATCTTATTCAAAACATCCAAACCAGCATCTCATGGGGGAATTGGTGCTACTTTGGTGTGGAAACTATCCCTTTCCCAATTCCTTGCAAGCTTTGATGATGAACAATGTGATCCTTGATGAAAATTTGTCAATAACCTTGCCAAGATTGATGAAAACTATGAAAACTTGGATGAAAATGGATGAATTTTACGTCAAATCTATAGATATTAACTTTGCATGAATTTGTGGATCAAAATGCCTAAGATTGTGGATGATTTTGGATTCAAATGAGCATAATGATCTTACATGGATTGTGGATGCTCAATCAAATAAAGGAGGCCTCTATTTATAATGGAGAAGGATTGAAGAATAAGGAATAGGAAGAATGTGGGATTCAACTTGAACCAATGGCATTGTGCCACTTGTCAACATGCTAATGAAGGAGAGTGGAGCACATTTTGAACAATGTGCATGTTAAATACATATAGGTGGAATTTGAAATTCAAAAGATGGCTTGTGCAAGAAGAGTTGTAAGAGGAGTTAATGCCAAGTTGGCTCAAGAAAAGGACTACAAGAGCCTTTAATGCCATGTTGGAGGACAAGAGTCCTTTGGGAGGGAGATTTCAAATTGGTGGAATATTCTAAGAATATGCCACATTTGAATGAAAAATAGAGGAATTAATAAATTGAATAAATTGATTTATATGTGCAAGTTGCAAAAGCTAGAGGAATGGAGGATTAGTGTTAGAAGTTAACTAATGATTAATTAACTTAGATGAGATTAGTTGATATGGCATTTGGTTTAGATATTTTTATTTTATTTAAATCAAATGAGAGGATATTTAGGAGATTAGTAACTTAGTTAAATAAATTTGATGTATTCAATTAAATGAAGAACATTAGGATTTTAATTAAATAAAATTGATTTATTTAATTAAAGGAAGAACATTAGGATTTAATTAAATAAAGTTTATTTATTTAATCAAAGAGGAAACATTAGGATTTAATTAAATAAAAATGATTTATTTAATTAAAAGAAGAACATTAGATTTAATCAAATAAAGTTGATTTATTTAATTAAAAGAGGATTTTTGATGAATTAATTAAATAAGGATTATTCAATTAATTGGTTAGTAACGAAGTGATTAAGGAAGAATTGGTGTTAGTGAATCAGAATCGAGTGCACGATATCAATCAAGATAATTTGAACATCTACATTTTGCCCCTCTTTGAAGCAATGTACCTATTGCATTGGTTCAAAGAATAACCTTGTCGAGATCAAAAAGAATTAAAAAATCTAATTTTTTAGATGCCCCACTATTGCCCCAGTAGAAAGAAGTATGTTGGTACACTGCCCCCTCGAGAGATCGGGTGAAAAGTTTGATTTGAGGGTCAATCTCATGACAAAGAGGTTCAAGATCAATTCAACTCGAATGTTTGATGTAGACAAATTTGATGATGTAGACAGCTCATTAGCCATGGGTAGCCTCATGTATATTTTGATATATTACACACACTTGATACTTGGATAGAAATGTTATTAATAGAAGAATAAGATGGATAGAAGTAGAAGAATAGGATGGATGAACCCTTGAGTATGAGATGATGTAGGAGTCCAACAAGTCCATGAGTCACTAAGACTTTATTAGATATGATGATGAGAGATGATGATGTTTTGCTTATCAGAGATTGGGACATGAAAGGGACAACTTTCCTTATGTTTGATAACACACATTGATACGATGCATCAAGCTACAGACAACCAAGATGGTGTTGTATCTAGTGAGATGGACTTTGACTCGACAAACAGATAGGAGTATTCTTGTTCACACCTGACATATGGAAACCTCACTAGGATGTACTTTAGATATTTTGAACATCTCAGACCAAAACATGGAAAGGAATAACCTATCCATGAAATAGTCAACAAGCTATCCAAAATACCTTCCTATTGATGATGTTTTCTACACAACAACAACTCAGATAGAATATGATATCCTATCTCTCTTGAAAGGTAAATCTCTATCAGCAAGCCTCAAGAGATAACCCCAAGGTCTCTAACGTCAAGTCTTGACAATTCAGAAATAGCTTAGATAATATGTGAAAATTTTGGTAATCACAAGGGGACTTACGTAGCAATGACTAGAAGTTTCAAACTCATCAGATTTTGTAATATTTTGATGCCTTTAATTCTAAAACTAACCCATATTTTGAAAGAAATGGAAAAAGGTAAAAGGGTTCGAAGAGATTTGTTGGAAAGTAAACTAATCCTAAGATTAATAATGCAGATGACTCAATACTTGAAGTGGACCAATCCTTTAAAACTAAATTCTGTTGAACCCAGCTTGAACCTGCAGTATCATAGAAGTAGTGCAATCTTCTAAGGAATGAAAGGATTTTCAAATCATAAGCATTCATACAAATCAACCTTATCAAATGATTGAAATGAAAAAACACCCACAACTGAACTTAACACATAAAATCAAGGCCCAGGCTAACTTTGCACAGCGACTTACAATCAACAAGCTGCTAAAAGTATGGACCCACAGATCGCTCAAACACTCCAAATATTAAACCCAAAACACTATTGCATCCAATTTTAACTCTAAAATTTAACATGCAAATGATAACTCTGTAGAAATTTGAAAGATATAGAATAACCAGAACCATGCAAGATGAGACAACACAAGAAAGATCACCAAAATACAATGTTTTTACTTATATTACATCACCCAGATTTGCAGCAATTTAGTATTCACAATGTTTTAGCACTTGCCCTCAAAGAAATTCTAACTTCTAGCTCAACTACTGCTATTACAATGGTGCTCAACTTTTCTAACAATGTCTAACTCAACTTTTCTAACAATGTCTAACCCTCAAGAATGAAGCAAGAGCTTCAATTTATAGCACAAATCCCCTTGGGCATCCCAGAATAGGGCTCACAATAATGAGGCAGCCATGCATTCGAATTTGGTAGGTCAAGGTCGGCCATGCAAGGTTGACCAAGTATATGTAGGAGTTTAGGTGAACTCCTCAAACACCCCAGAATCACTTGCAAGACAAAATAACTTCCACAAGAGTGAAATGGAAAAAATATTATGCTATCATTAAGATGCAAGAATACCAAATTGAATATGAGATGATTACAAATGTACAAAATTCCTTGAACATATAGGCATGAGTGAAAACCTAAAATGCGTAAGATGTTGCCAAGTGTTAAAATCACACTACATATGACAACATGTGAACCCTATCTAGGAAATGATAAAAAGATAGAGATAAGTTCTAGAAGGACAACTCATCTTCTAGAAGGAATCTTATCTCATACAAACAAGGAAGGGGGAATTACCCCATTATTAAATTATTTATCTAATTATGCAACCTAGGACTTAAAATATTACCTAAGTAAACTTATGCAAAGTGTAATTAAATAATTAATTACACCAACACCCCCCCATAAGTGCAACTTAGGGAGAAGAAAATCATTATGCAAAGATGAGTCCTGGCAACAAGGTCTGATTAGGTACTCATTTACAAATGCAATGAAAGAGAAAGAGGAGAAAACCCAATGGGAAAAACCCCCTCTCAATGAGATGACCTGCTGCAAAGAAGCATTGGAAGAACTCTAATGGAGTAACACTAGAATCCTTAATTCGGCAAGCAAGGAAAGATACCTCTATTTACAAGAAACCATAGTGGAATCATAATAATGCAACAGCAGACCTGATGCCAAGGAATGCTAGAAAACTCACATACTGGATCAACCCTAGAATCTATGAAGCAACAGGAGATGAAAAAGATGCCCCCCGTAAGAGGGAATGATATGATGATAGAATCTAGAAGCCGTGTATCTCGATGTCGATGTCAAACTGTGACTAAAACTGCTCCATGGGAACAAGTACCATAAAGATTTTGGAACATTAACCATAAAATGAATGGCCCTCAAAATGAGATGGATGTGACCAAATGCAGATCAATGACCATAGGCTCTCAATCTGAAGTGTGAACCAATGCAAACCAAAATGTGTCTAGCTATGATCAAGATGAGGCCAAAAGAAATAACAAAATCCATATACAACTCATGCGATTTGTTATCAATATGAAGATGAGATTAAAGTGCATGCAATGCAACTACACTCTAATCAATTTATTATGCAAGAAGCCTCCTGATGGAACTTTATATTAGTTCATTTATTACAATACCTCATGATTGTAAAAGGAGAACATGCATAAAATAAAGAGAAAATGCAAACCTAGTGCATGAAAACAAAAACAAGTGCATGCACAAACTAATGTTCACATCTGCCTCCATGATGAAAATTAACCTCAAATTTGTTTAGATGACAAAATATGGAAAAATAGTCTGCACCACTACGATGTGCTTGAAACTAGCTTTCCGTTGATATCCCATTTGCAAAAATCCGACACCATGGCCAAAAGTTATGATTTTTTTTAAAAAGTTGAATTTAGCCTGCAGTAAATAGGTTTTCTAGCAAAAAAAGTTTACTTCTGATTTGATTTCTAAAAAATATGTTCACAATGAGTTGACAAAAATAGAAACCCAGAGATATTTTGAAGCTAGAAGAAAAACCCAAAAAGCGTTTTTTGATCCAACAAGTAGAAAATGAAAAAAAAAATTTAAACCTTCAACCAGGAGAAAAATGTTGTGCGCCACTTTTTGTATAGCTATTTTCTTCAACTCTGTGCAAGATATCAAAAATATAAAAGATACCTAGTTCAGATTTCAACCCTAGCTACAAAACCCATAAATCATTTTTCCGGCAACTAAGTGGAAGCTGGATTTTTGAAGCAAAAAGTGAAAAATGGCTTTACTAAAAAGACTGTTTGCATCTAGCAAAACTTTCATGCTAAGATTGATTCCTCATATTTAGGAAGAAGTCTGCAGCACTAAAGCTTTGATACCATGTAGGATTTTAGGTGAACTCATCAAACACCCTAGAATCACCTGCAAGACAAAATAACTTCCACAAAAGAGAAATGACAAAAATATTATGTTATCATTAAGTTGCAAGAATGCCAAATTGAATATGAAATGATTACAAATGTACAAAATTCTTTGAATATATAGGCATGAGTGAAAACCTCAAATGTGTAAGATGTTGCCAAGTGTTAAAATCACACTACATGTGACAACATGTGAACCCTATCTAGGAAATGATAAAAAGATAGAGATAAATTCTAGAAGGACAACTCATCTTCTAGAAGGAATCTTATCTCCTACAAACAAGGAAGGGGGAATTACCCCATTATTAAATGATTTATCTAATTATGCAACATAGGACTTAAAATATTACCTAACTAAACTTATGCAAAGTGTAATTAAATAATTAATTACACCAACAATATATATCCGAAAAAGGACAAAAAAAAGGCAGTTAGAACCCGCCAGTGGGGCCCACAGGCCCCTTAAAACCTCAGAATATGCTCTATTTCGGGATTGTAACTAAAAAATGCCACCCCCAGCCTATTTAACATGAGTCTTATGTGGGAATAAGTTTTCCAACTCCTCCTGCCCCATCAGCATCCGATTTTCCAATCAAATCCTTAACCGTTTCCAAAAACATTTATGCTTCTGTTGTGTCTGGAACTAGAATGAATCTGACTTTGGCCTTGTATCCTTTAAGCTCCTCCAAATACTGAGGTATTACCTGACTCCATTCAATTTGAAATTCATGATACTTGTCCAACCTAGAAATGTATATGGCAGCATCCTCTAGATGTTCTTTCATAACTGGTGCACCATCAACAGGGGCATAAACTTCATGCCACCATGCCTAAAATTTCATGTTTTTCTATCCAAACTTCTTTCTTCCTGAAAAAATTTATAGGAAAGAAATGCAACCATCATGTATTTATTTCATCTTCCCTTGAATCTTTGCAATATTCCTTAGGACCTTGGACAGGAGCTCCTTCCTGTAATTCTAGGTTTCCATCCATCCCTTCACCTTGTCAAACACATCCTGAGGGGAGACATTTAGCTGTGTCAGGTCATCTTTCGGTATTCGCAGAACCTTCTTCAATTCATTCGTAATTGACTCATCAAACTTCTTGTAGTCTGCAGTAAACTATGACATATGTAGAAGGAAATCAGAAGCATCTCTATGAACTTGGAGAATTTGTTCAATTGCCCCATCTCCTCTCTTGCTGACATCTTGGAGCCACTCTTGGGTATTATGAATGGAGCTCTTCAGGCTTTCAATTTTAGAAACTGCCTCCTTGGGAAACAACCCCTCGGGAATCATACCTTCACTACCTATGGCCTACAGTGGTTTCATTAGATGTTGTACATACCTACAAACATCACTCAATTGCTTCTTAAACTTCTCCTTCTCCATAGTTTCACTGTCCAACCTTCTAATAATTTCCTGCGAAGAGTCTCAAAATTCCTCCTTTTCCTAATTTTTAGTGGTCGGTCCCAAGTTGATAGTCTGTATGCAATAGTCTGATGGTTGGACCTCATCCTTGAATTTTTCAACTAGAGGGACTGCTACTTGTACAATTCTATTGTTAAACTCATCACGTGCAATCTTCGAAACTGTTCGCACCCTTTTTCTTTGCTTGGGTTGTCCCCACTATTCCAACAACGTGTCCCAACTCGGAGTTTCCTCCTACACGATTATAGGCTTCTTAGTTGTTCATTTCTACAGCCATTTTGGGATGTTGGACTGTTCAACATTCCTCTCCACCAAGGAAACCTCCTATTCACCTTTATCTTTTTGTGGACTATCCACAATTTCTTCCACATCTTTTTCAATTGAAGGCTAATCCTTCTTCTCATTATCTATATTTTTAGTCGGGGACTTGGGTTGCTCCTCTTGAAGCACTCTAGGTTCCACATATATGTTGTGTGCATCAAAATCCGATGTTTCCAACTCTTGCATCATTCGCTTCCATTCCTCATTAGTAGGGGTGGAGACTTCATCATCCTCTGATTCATGCTGCCCGGGATTGTTGGATATTTTGCCTTCCTCACGAATTGCATCCTCAAATGTTTGAACATTTTGAGGAGGAGACTTGTTTCCAAGATTCACTTCTTCCTCCTGATCATCAATAACAAGTACTTCCTCCTCTACTTCTTTTGTGGGAGATTTCCTTTGTTTAGAAGGGCTTTTTCTTACGTATACCTTGGGTTTTTCCCCAGAAGTGTCCATCTTTGTGATCCTAGCTGAAGTGGGGGCATCAGTGTTGGCACCTCCTTTCTTGGCATTTTCTATCCTCTCCCCTTTTGTGACAAGTCTCCTTTACCTTACGAGCTGAGGTGCTTCATCTTCTATGATTGCACTGTCATCTTGAGGAGTCCTCTTAGCCATGGGAGGCGATTTCTCACCCTGCTTTACCTACGTTTGACTTCTAGTTCTTCTCTTTATTACCACTAGTTTTCCTCCTCCTTGCTCTTCACCGCCTTGGGACTCAGACACATCATCCTTTCCTCCATCAGTTCCTCCCTTAGAATGAGACTCCATGTCTCCCATCAAGTCATATGTGAATTTGACACCATCAGCCTCCAATTCCCGGACATTTGCCTTTACCCATTGTCTTGAATATTCCTTGACTGGTTTAGTTATTCGGTCAAGATCCGTTGCTTCTTCCTCAAACCAATTTATTTGTGGCAAAGGCTTGTTTCTATAAGGTTCATATTCACGCTGTTGAATCAAGTTCATGTCCTCATCCTGCACCTAATCAAGGACTTCCACCATCCTATACATTCTTATCATCTTGAGAGGCATCTAAGAGAATCTTCTTCTGAGAACCTCAAAATCATCCATGTAGTTTTCCCAGTAGTCCTCAATATGGTCCACATGTTGGAAGGTCCTGTTAGCCAGCTTCACGGCTTTACCATATAGGTCAAAATGATTCCTTTTTGTGTGGGAATAGAGCTCAAATTGTGTCATATCCTTCTCTGAATGTTGGGCACTTTGAATAGAAGGATATGATTCCAGAGTCCTAATTGTTAGTGGAAATTCAAACCCTAAACCTTCCTTCTTCATATCAAACCGTAGAATTTCCTCAAAGGGAATCATCTGCCTTGTCAGCTCTAGCATCAAAAGCTTGTTGGTTGGGTATCTAGGAAATATGAGTGGGACGGCAGGGGATCCATGCACTCATATGTATGAGAACTTGGGAAACTATATGAACCATTCTCATTAGTAACAAGGAGATAAAAAAAACTGTACATCTTTCACTATGAATCTTCCAGAACCATTAGACAACAATTCAAGATCCATATCATGACATAAAACACATCTGAAGGATATAAAGGGCCAAATACCTTTTTAGATAAACTGCCGAGTAGACCAAGAGTGGTACGAGAATATTCCTTCAGGATATACAAGCCATCATGACTAATCCAAGAGCAATCTCCTCATTGGTCTCTGTTGAACTCACATTCAACCAAGGTGTAGGCTTCTCAAACTTTCTGCTGAAAACTTCACCAAGAATAACAAGTAGCAACACTTCTCTCATAAGAGAAAGAAAATGTCACCTTATTCTTCATGTATCCATGAGTACTAGCAACCGATCATCTCATGCTAAACTTCAACTACATTACTGCACTATCACGAAGTACCAAGCAAATAATCAAGGCACCCATTACACAAAGAATTACCATACCACTGTCAAAGCTCCAATCATCTGTATTAGGAACTTATCATAAAACCATGATCTACACATCCCCATAGGAGATTCCATGCTTCAAGTGACTTTACCATGGTCTCAAGTACAATGCACAATGCCAAAACTCCAGTGCACCAGGAGTATACCATGACATACAACAAATAGACTTAAAACCAACATCACCTGTCAAGCACCACCAACATCTTAACCAAAGACTCCAAGCATCCTCCATGGTTCCAAGATGTTGCACATCTTCAAATGATGTCCATGCAAATGCGAAAGAACCCTTCTATAGCAACATGATCTAAAATCTCTCCCTAGAAACATCTACAACACCAAAGAAGACAATTCACCACCATGTGATGAATCCACAGTCACTGCTAAAGATCCCACTGAAATGTGACATCCAAGCTCTCCAAGCATCATGACCACCTGCTAGAGGTTCCCATAACTAACTATTTAGGTACTCAACAATATTCATCCTCTCATCCCAAAGCACCACACCAATGCACAAGGGACTATAGACAAGGCCAAATTTAACAAATATACACCATCAATGAATCAACCTCATGGATAAAGATAGTCCACATCCAAGTTATCCTATTTCAGCCAATGGGTAGCTATTCCACCAACCAAGCAGAACTCCAGATCACAAACCATCAACATGCAAACCCGCACACATTGAAACCGAGATATCAAAGAGATAAATCCACGAGACAATATGACTAAAACACCGTGATCACACCAAACCTTGATTTTCCAAGCATGTCTACAATGAGCACCATAAGCAAGGAACCCACAAGCACCACCACAAGAATGTTGAGTGACAAATCACATACCAACACTCCCATGTAGAGAAGAAAACACACCTCCTAAAACCATGCACAAAGCATGCATGCGTATAAACTATCTCATCCAACAAAGACTTCAAAATTCGTGCTCTAGAGCTAGCTTATCAACAAATTTCCACAAGACCACAAGTTTTGCTTAATTGTGTAAAACCTGCAAAATCACAGAGCCATGCAAATACAAAACATCCTTAAAAAAGGAAACAGTAGTTCAAGAAAATCTAGGCCCCTTTCAGGCCAAATCTAAACCACCACCATGTACATGCATCCGAGAAAGAGAGAAAAGCTATTTCAGAAGTATTCGAGGTTAACAGGAAACAGTGCCTTCCAACACCAAGAACCACCACCTAGCATAAGCACTCTCTTCCATGGCTGAGGAAAAAACTAGGCTTCTCCATATCACCCAGGAGCCTGTCACATAGACACCCAATATGAAATCTTTACTACTACACAACCATGAAGCGTAGAAATCCACCTCATACTCCAAGGTTAAACCGCTACCAGCCAGGAGACACATATCACAACATGATCAACTCCCTTTTCCATCTTGACCATCCTTCAAGATGCATGTTGTCTCAGAATACCACAAGGCTTCCACTCATCAAAGGATCATATCGTACCATTCCTCCGCATTCTCCAAATTCTTATCAAACCTATAGAAATCTTCACAAGAGAAATAACTTAACTAGCAAACCAAAAGAAGGCTTTGATAACAATTTGTTAGAAAAATTTAGGGGCATCTCATA